>JANRGW010036731.1:0-14991 GCA_024733675.1 Psilopsiagon aymara | reverse complement strand
AAATTTGGTGGCATCTACCTGGACACAGACTTCATTGTGCTTAAGAACTTGAAGAACCTCACCAATGCCCTTGGTATTCAGTCCAAGTATGTACTGAATGGGGCCTTTCTGTCCTTTCAACCCAAACACAAGTTCATGGAGCTTTGCATGCAGGACTTTGTGGAGAACTACAACAGCTGGATCTGGGGACACCAGGGCCCACAGCTCCTAACACGTGTGTTTAAGAAATGGTGCTCCATCAGGAGCCTTAGGAGCACTACAAGCTGCAAAGGAGTGAGTGCTCTGCCCCGTGAGGCTTTTTATCCCATTCGGTGGCAGGACTGGAAGAAATACTTTGAAGTGGTCAGCTCCTCGGAGCTTCACCACCTTTTTAATAACACCTATGCAGTGCATGTATGGAACAAGAAGAGCCAAGGGACAAGGTTAGAGATCACATCCCAGGCTTTGCTGGCTCAACTGCATTCTCACTTCTGCCCTGCCACGTACAATATCATGAAGAAGGACTCTGTATGGCAGTGACTCAATGGTCAGCTAAGAGGTGTCGCCTGGGAGCTCACAACTCTGCATCTGTTCCATCACAAATGAATCTTCTATTGAAGTGAGGAGGTGAGAGTTGAGGATAAAAGCCATTTGTGGGGTGTAGGTAGAGCCTGAAGCTTCAACCAGTATCTATGCAGCTCTTTGTCTTGACTATAACTGCCTACCAGTAGCATTTGTTTCTCTGAAGGACCTTTCTTCTGCTTTGGTCAGGCAAAGAAACCTCAGGAGAAGAGCAAATACTGGTCCGCTTGTTGCAGCCTACATCAGCCTTTCAGAGGAATAAGGCCCCTTTCTGTGGCTGTAAACCCGCAAGAGGCCTTTGTAGAAATGCATATCTCATTGACCAATTCTCAGGACTTCTAAAGCGCAGTCCTCAAAGCAATGAAAGTGTGGAACAGCAAAGAACAGGAACTGAGGAGGAAGTTAAGGATGTGCTAAAGAAGGTGCCCTGAGAAAAATGTAGAAGAAAACAGACAACAAAGAGCTAAGGCAGTTTCTTTTTCTTTCTTTACTTTCTCTTCTGAAGTCTCCGGTGGAGGAGACTTTCTCATGTCTGGCTGGAGCAGGCAGCAGGATGCTGCAATCTCTATTTGAGGTTCTAGGTCTAAAGATGGAAAAATTTGGTGCAAATCAGAGCATGAGGATCTCAGTCCGGCTCATTGTTTAGAAGGAGCTTTTATGAAGCAGTGACCGATTTTATAGTAATGGCAAATTAACACCCTGTGATGAACAGGAGAGCTCACCTAAATCACACCTGAAATTGTACCTGACATGGGAAAAGCTGAACTTTTACACTGAGTTTGTCTTTGTGACCAAATGTCCATAACTGCATCTAAGAAGCACCAGATCTTTCAGCACTTGGATGTATCCTAAAAGAAATGATTATATTTCCAAATGTTTCCAAAGTTGCAGAGAGGACAGATAGGGAACCTGTACTGTCTAAATTCATTCGTGAGTCATTTATGGTGGACCTCTTCAAGTAGCCTGGAGTACTCCTGTAGTTCACTGTCCAGGAGTACAAATCTTTCCTAGGAGGTCTTGAGAAACACAGTGGGAAGTTTTACTCTTCTTCCTGAGCATCTTTCTGAATTGTAGTGGGGAAAATGAACATAACTTTCACAAGGTGCTCTTGTGCTTTTGAGGGTTCCCACCACAGAGACAAGCTTGGACAAACTGTCGGAGAACATCTGCCCCTTTATGGCCAAAAGGATTTACTGATGCTCTTACTGTTCTTGTCAGAAAATAATGGGGAAAGAGCAGTGAGAAACAAAAATATGATTGAGACCATCAGCATCCATTACATCTGGTCCCCACCACACTCTAAAGAGGATTGGTAAGGCACATGAGCTTGGGGCTATGATAAGCTTCATGCATATGGGCAAAGCATTGGCCATTTCCTCTTGTACTCTAAAATATCTTCTGCTTCCAGTGTGTCTCCTATTCTTATGACTTGGAACAGCAGTGGGGTGGTCCAATGGCCCCTTTGATGAACACAAGCCAGTCAGATCATCAACGTCACCAGGCCTCAAAGTGACAGCTCTTTCACATGGTGTTTCCTGCGGGCCCTCTGAACGTGACTCAAATGATTTCTAGGGCTGCAGTTGTCTGAGACCTCTGCTGTTTCTCAGGTTAACCAAAAGCAATGTGAGGTTTGCTCAGTTCAGCCAAAGCAATAGTCAGAAACGTAAAAGATTGTGCATGCAACATTTCCATATTTTTTTCTCAGGTTTGTCTCTTCTTTGATGAGAAAAAGACTTTCTTATAAAAATGAGAAAGACAAATTTTTACAAAACAGTTCCCTGCCCTTCAGGGAACATGGCCACGGGAGCTTAAGGAGGATGTGCACCACTTGTCAAATGCTGAGCTGTCTGGTGTCAGTCAGAGACTACTGCTGCTTTGATTGAATGCCTGTCTGTGAGTGTGGCAGGGTGTGAGTTCTGTGCACATGTAACTACTCTGGAGTGAAAGAGGTGCTGTAAACACGCCTCCAGTGGCTGGCATCACGTGTGTGTGTATGTACATATGTAGCCTTTTCGTTCTGCCTAATTTTATGTTATATCCTGGAGGCATTCAGGATTTCGAATGTCTGCAGCGCTCCCAGCACTGAATATCTTTAAGAACAAAAACTTTGTGGAGAACTAGAAGATCTTATTGACTGTATAAGCACTCTTCTGCACACTTAAGTGGTGTAAATGGATGCTGGTTTCACTCCCTACTCCCACTGTCACTACTCTGAGGGTTTTTTTCACTGTTTTCTTTAGAAGCAGTTACAAAGTTTACAGCTCTGTTTAGTGTGTGGTCAGTAATGTTTGGTTTCTCCTTCTGTAGTTCCTTCTGTTTTGGGCACTTTCGGCTAAACAACAGCATTCTTAGTGAGCTATGAACCCCTACTGCAGATCGTATAACGCTGGTTGATAATCATAAAAGCGTAACACGGGACTGTACTGTGGCAATACCATGAAATGCATATGTGACTATCTGTGGTCCACTCCAATGAATATCTGGCTTGATGTAGGATTGCTTACTAGGAAAGTGCCTTTTTTGGATAAATGGAGTGTTTTGTTTTTGTTTGTTTGTTTGTTTGTTTGTTTTCCCCTGTAGAGTCAATGTTCTGAGGTTTGATAAGGAGAGAATCAAACCAAAGCAGCCTCTGGCCTTTTCCCCTTTGTTTTGTGAAAGAAAAATAAATACAGCTTTTACTATTTCTTCTGTCTGCCAAGATGTTCCATTTTGTTCTGTGAGGCGTTGGTGGTTAAGTCTGAGCAATCTGTTAGTTGTTATGCAAAAAAGCATTTTAAAGTTGTGTCCTGAAGTAACTCACTGAAATTAGGAGTGTGGAATGAACATGAAACAAGCTGAGCACAAGCACATGTGGAAAGAAGGCTCTGAGACCATGACTGTATGCCATTTTTGGCACTTGAATGGAGGGAACAGAGCACAGTGTGTGGAACTGATTTGTAATTCAACCAGGTATCACTCCACCATTCATAACCTGCAGTCTATCTGAAGCAAAGCATTTTAGTCTTGCTCTGAAGTTCTGGATGTTGTGGAATAGGCAAGTCCATGAGAAATTGTGTTGCTTTTTTTCCCTGCGTGATGGGCTACAACCTTAGTAGTGACAGTGTCTGAGCTCTTGTAGATCTAAAGGTGTAAAGCTTGTGCTGCATCTGTTCATTTTCCCACCTGCCTTTTCTGAGCCTGACCTAAAGTCCCTGGAGTCCAGGCAAGCATTCTGAGAGGCTCTGAAAGGACTGGTATGGTCTGATGTGCAGAGGACTTTTATTACTGTTACCTGGCTCTTGTTTCCTTTGAGTCAAGAGCCAGGAAACAGTTTTCCCTTGAGATGTAAGAGTTGCTTGCGTTTTCTTCATTGCTGATATACAGTGAAGGGTGATGGGCAGTGGTGGGAAGGCATAAGTTCACTCTTCCTGTCTCCTTTGTCCCTGAGCTCATGAAGGTTAGCAGGTACGCATGTGTGCAGTACATCAAGGAGAGAAGCCAGGGGTGGGGGTTGAAGGTGCAGAACTGGACGGTGCAACAGAAGAGGAGTAAGGAAGGATCAGTGGAGTAATCCTGGACCTGATCTCCTGGGGCAGGACTGAAAGATTATTATTTTCCCTGTGCTGGCTGAGAGCACTCCTATGTCCGGAGCTCTTGTATTGCGGGGAGCTAGGATGTGCAGTAAGTTGTAATGCTCTGTAGGACTCTTCCCCTACCACCCCATTATCCTCTTCCCTCTTTCTTCTCCCTTCTCCCAAAATGTGTAGTCCAGGGGAGTTCTGGTGCAAGTAGGTTAAGAGCCCTTCTTGTGGGAGTGTGCAGCTACCTGCCTTAATCTTATATGTTGGGAGCTGTGGTCTGCGTAGGGCTGCTTCCTCCTTAGTAGGAATGAAGAGTTAAAACAAAGCTCTCCACATGCTCTGTTTGGATATGCCATTTATGAACACTAGCACTGTGGTCTTCCAGGTTCATCTCCCTCAAGTATCTGAGACCATTCCCTCTATGCAGGTGGCTTGTGGTCTCTGTTATCTTCTTGCAACTCAGATGAATATGCATAGTCCAGAAGAAAAGCTACAGGAGGAAGTCATTTCACTTGCACCATGCCATTACAGCTCAGTCTGAGATCTTGACCTTTAAATATGTGTATAATGATGGAGCCAAATAGCAGCTTGCCATGGCTCTGCAGTATGTTGGTAGAGGCATGACAAGTAAGAAATTTCTCTTCACAAACTGGAATCCATATATGGGAGAAAAGTCTGGCAAGTTAAACATGAAAACACTATAAGGCTATAGAAAACCCTGAAAAACAATTTCTAAAAGATATTAAAGCTGCAATGTTGTTTGGTTTTTTCCATCTGTTGTTATTTTTTCCAAAGAAGAGGAAACTTCCTAGTGAGGCAGAAGGTCAGCAGGAGGTGAGAGATTGAAAGGGAGTTTAGAGACTGGTTTGAAGCAAATCAAAATTCATTTCTACAGGTAAGAGGAAC
This sequence comes from Psilopsiagon aymara, assembly GCA_024733675.1. Taxonomy (NCBI): domain Eukaryota; kingdom Metazoa; phylum Chordata; class Aves; order Psittaciformes; family Psittacidae; genus Psilopsiagon; species Psilopsiagon aymara. The sequence continues at coordinate 9,964 of JANRGW010036731.1, read as the reverse complement.
GTGGAGATGATTGTCTATGTTGTAATTTCTCCTTGTGGGGCATGCATGCCAGTGTCTTGCACATCACATGTCAGGACTGAATGAATGGATTGATGATTAGATAGATTTAACTTAGACATGAGGAAGAAATTCTTTACCATGAGGGTGGTGAGACACTGGCACAGGTTGCCCAGAGAAGCTGTGGCTGCCCCATCCCTGGCAGTGTTCAAGGCCAAGCTGGATGGTGCTTTCAGCAACCTGGTCTAGTGGAAGGTGTCCCTGCCTATGGCAGAGGGTTGGAATCAGGTGGTCTTTAAGGTCCCTTCCAACCCAAATCATTCTGTGATTCCAGGATAGGAGCTGATGGGGTGCACCCATGACTGCTGCGGGAGCTGGTTGCTGTCATTGTCTCACAATGACTTATGCGATGTGATGCTTGTAAGGCCTTAGATATTGGGGGAAGTGGAAGGAAGCAACAGCCACTCCTATTTTGCTTGTCTTCAAGATGCACAAGGAAGAGAATCCACAGAACTACATGCCAGTCAATGTCACCTTGAAACCTGGCAAGGCTATTCTCCTGGAAGTCAATAACAAATATATTGAGAACAGGAAGGTGATTAGGAGTAGCCAGCATGGATTTATAAAAGGGAAATTATGCCTGGCAAAACTGATAGCTTTCTATGACATAATGTCCAGCTCAGTGGATAGGGGATTTGTTTACTGTGATTTTAGTAAACTTTTGACACAGTCTCTATAACTGCCTCATAGACATACTGATGAAGTGTGGACTACATAAACACAGTGAGGTGGATCAAAAACTGTCTGAACTTTTGGACTTGAAGGATTTCGACGAATGACATGAAGTCCAGGTTGAGAGTAGTAACAACTAATATACTCCAAGGATCTGTGCTGGGGCCAGTACTATTTAATGTCTTTATTAATGACCCTAATTATGATGGGACGGAGTGCAACCTTGACAAGTTTGCAGATGATGCAAAATTGGGAGGAGTGGCTGATACACAGGATGGTCGAGCTGCCTCTCTGTGTCATCTCAGCAAGCTGGAGAAACGAGCCAAGAGGAATCTTGTGGAGTTCAACAAGGAGAATCTCAGCTGGTGCAGGATAACTCCATGCACCTGTGGACAAGAAGGTAACCAGGAGCCAGCAGTGTGCCCTTGTGGCAAAGACAGCCAACACCCTGCTTGGGCTGTGAGAGGTAGAGTGTTACTTGCAAGGTCAAGGGGGGCAGTCCTTCCCACTGCTCAGCACTGGTGAGACACATCTGTAGTGCTGTGTCTGATCCAGGGCTCCCCAGTTCGCTCAGGGGTTGGTGTACCATTGCACTATCTCTGAGCTTGTCCAGAAGCAAGCAGCTTACATTGTGATTTAGCTAATGCCACTGGTAACATTAGAATAACACTTCTCTGTTCTGAATTCATATGCTACCATTCTCAAATAGCACTGTCACTGGCTGCAAGATAACCCTGTCAAAGGGTTACTGTCTGATAAAAACTCCTGGTAGTATTTTTCACTACTGATGAACTACTGGCAAGATCACCTATCTGAAATTGAGTATGCCTGTTTTTTTTTTGGAAGCGATTCCAGCTCTATCTTAATCCATTCAACAAATTTCCTGCTCTAAGTGTAATGGCATTAGTGACCATTTTTTCACTAATCTTAGACTACTGCTTATTGTATTTAGGAAGACTGAAGCAGAATTGAAAAACTTGATGATGCTGCCATGATTGATTTTTCTGTTTGTGGCCATTACTTAATTAGTTCTCTCAGTTGCGAACAATTCACAGAGGCCATGTATTTTTTTCTGGATAACTTTGCTGAGATGCCATCAAGCTATGGCCACTTTCTGTACAGTGATTTGAGACTCAACAGCTATAAAAAGCCTGCAGCGTCATCTTTTCCCACAATCTATTTTTTGCAGAAACATGCTAATATCATCCTCCAGCTCTTTGCTGTGGCCTGCTTTTAATTCTTCTCACCTCGTGGAGTGTCTGTCCAGCACTGCATTACAGCTCTATGAATAGATATTTTCAATGTTCTTTCTTTTATTTCAGGAGAAAATTTGGTTCTAAAAACCGTGTAAGTGAAATTGGATATTGCAGGGTTCGCTCTGGAAAGGTGAGGTTGTGATTAAGTACAAAAGATGTAGTTAAGAGACGGGTACCTTAAGCGTCTTCGGTCTATAGCTGCAGTATCTTGTAGCTCAATCTAATACAACCATTACGATTACAATACTCTCATCTCACCTCATTTGCACACACTTTGTCTGCCATTCTTTCTCGGGTCAGAAGGAGGAGCTGTTGCTTAAATGCTGAATACTAGGGGAATTGGTAGAGCAGAGTGGTGGCAAACAGCACGGTGACAGGGATGAATCCACCACCTAATTGCCCTAAATACTGTAGATAAATATATATATACTATAAACTAAATACTATGGGAATTGGCTGGTGGATTCATCCCTGTTTGGCATCGTGCTGCTCTTCTATGTCTAAAAGACTGATGAGTCACCCACTGAATGTGGGTATTTTCAAATCTTATCTCTTCTACTTGTTTTGGTAATGTATATCTGAGGAAAATGTAGATCTTCAGCTGTTTTCTGACAGGTCCCCAAAATACTCCTGCCAGGCTGCTTGTAATCAGTGATATTGTCCAGGACCCCTAACAGCTATCTTGGTATGCAGCAGCACTTTGCTGGACCTTTTTCCTTCTTTGTTTTTGTTCTGAATTTGTAGCAAATTTTCATACCCCCTCCCAGTGTTTTTCTGTTCATATGTCCATATGCTTACTTGAAGGGACATCACTCAAGAGTACCTGGTTCATTTTCTTAAAGACAACTGGGACTGGGGCAATCACTTCTTCCAAGGCTGATAAGAGCTATGCTGCTGTCTTTCTACTTGATGTACCTTAAATGTAGCTTTAGAATAATATAATGGCATAAGGTAGTTGAAGTTGCATTAAAATTACATGACAAAGACAAGCAATGATAAGACAAAGAATGAAGGGAAGGTATAGCACTCTGCAGGATTGATAGTTGAATTGGCTGTAAGAGGGCACAGCTATTTAAAATGTCTGTAGAAGGGGCAGTCCAAAGCACCTTGCTCAGCTTAAGACACAAAACCATCTCTAACTAGTCTTTCTTGTAAATCCACATTTAGGCATGTTCTGGAGGGCACGAAAGAATTATGTTCTCAATCCATTTTAGTTAATAATAAAGGTAGATGTAGGTTATGTTTCTCTTACAGGTTCCCTTCCTCAAGGGAAGGCTCTGGCACTCATCCCTGTGGTTTTTGCCATGCTGGGTGAGATGGAGCAAATGCTGGGGACCAAGGAAACCAACAAAAAGAACACACAAAGAGGGAGGGCAGTGGAAAGGTTTGGAGGAGAGAGGATCCACCTCATCGCCTCTGAACACAGAGCCACTAGGACTGGGGGGTGTTCCAATAACCCTAGGGATGTACACTGCATGCAGGTAGGCTGGCAGGACAGGCACTGGTTACTTTTCTTTTAAGACTGGTTCAAAGAGCTCACAAGACTGGAAGGAGAAGTTTCTCTCTCTAGTTGGGTTAGGTCAACTGAATTCTCTCAGCAGTTGTAGCTCCTCTTTCTACACTGTGGGAACAGCCAGTCACAATTCCAGCTTTTGCAAGGGTCCTCTTGTTTTGGAGTATTGTGAGCTGATCAAACATTCAAATACTAAATTGGCTCTTACTCCTGTTTTCTACAGCCTCAGCAGCTGCTGCTCAGTGCTTCAGCTTCTTTCCCTACAGCCTAGAAGTGCTTCCCTGCACTCCATAGGCAGGCCAGCTTAGAAGAGAGCATCCTGGTTGTCAAGACAGAGTGTGTATTTAAGGGCAAAGATGAGCTGGGGGAGCCAAAGTCACAAACACCCAGGTGATCACCCTTCCTGCTCCCTGTGGGCAGATGTTCAGTGAGTGTCTGGGTATTTGGGCTCATTTGGCTTCTCTTTGGCAGTTTTATTCTTGCAACATGTTAGCAAAAAGGAATCCTTAGTCTGCGCCTCTGTTTCTGTTGCTCGGTGTTCTCCTTCTTCCCTTTTGCTCAGCAGGTGTATGTGTTAATAGCTAGGTCATCCCTTTTGCACCTTCTTTCCTACAATTTTCTGCTTATTTGCAGGTATTTCTAGCTTCATAGGTTAAATCTGCTCATTACCTAGGCATAAGCTGTATCCATTAAATCACAGAAGAAAGTCCTTATTCACATCCTTAGTTTATATTCTACTCTGCAAACAACACTTGCAGTTCTGCAATATACAGAGCCACTTGTTCCTGATCACCTGTGGCTTAGACAGTTATTCATAATGTTCATACAAAAGTTTAGGCCTGGGAAGGTTTGAGACCTTCTACAGAAGTCGTAATCTGAGAATCATGCAGTTCTAATGTAGTTAGTTAACAGCAATTCTAATTGTTTTTAGCGTGAACTGAGAATGTAACATTTCATTCTCTGACATTGCTGAATGTGTGCCCTTAAAGAATTTGTACAGCTTATTTCTTGCCATTTATTGTCACTACTTGAACTGTCACAAAGTTACATACATTTTATAACAACATCTCTCAACAGTGTACATTTTTTCCCATTAGGAATTATTTGCCAGATTTCAGGGACTTCTGAGAATCTGTTGTTACGGTTTGAAAAGCAGATGATTGCAGGAACTTGTGTTGCTTGTTTGGCTTTGTGTAAATTGGCTTCATGTACAATTCAAGATGTACCATCATCTAATTCTCACCCAGGTTTGGATGTTTCCATTTTTTGCTGTCTGTGGTTTTGTTACCAAGGAAAATACCAGTGAAGCACATTTGCAGTCATGTAGGGCAGGAAACTCCTTTGCTCAGTACAGGGTGCTCTAGTACTCGTTAGGGGCACCAAGAGTATATGTGAGCATGTGCTGATCAAGCGGCATCAGATTGGTTGCATGGTGGAGTTACAAGAACTTCTATGGTAACAGCCCTATGTCTGTTCCTTTTCATATTACATTTAATCATTTTTGTCCTTGAAATAAGGGAAATCATTTAAATGTCAGCCTTTACCTTATGCAGTAAGGTGTCTCACTACAGTTTTTGTTTGGACTGGATTTGGGGGGTTTTGGTTTGGTTGTTTGGGGTTTTTTGTTCTGTTGGGGTTTGTTTTCCTACTTTCAGCACTGCATTGGTTAGCTAGGCCTTTAAATTTAGCAAGCAAGGTTGTGAAAATCATATGCAATACTTTGCAAATCATGTATTGTCAGAAAACATGCATTAGCAGGTTTCTTGCCCCGTGGAAGAAATTCTGGTGGCATGTGAGTATGTAACAAGCCTTGTCACACTCTCAGAGGGCCTCAGTATTTGCCTGTTTCTGCAATGTTATGAGAAGGAAGGGCATTATATTCTTTCCACTGGAGCATTGAACACACTGTGGAAAAACAGAGGCAGCATGCCCATGTCAGCAGAAGGACCAGTGACCAGGTCCAGGACTAGGACTAGTGTTCTCAGTGACAATAATAAGACATCACTGGGGATTTAGTAAATGGGTTATGCAGGGTCATTCATGCAGGCTACACAAGCAGGTAAGTGACTTCAGGCATTGCTGCCTGTAATGGGAAAACAAGTGCCTGTACCATGGAACTGTAAAAGTTAGGTGAGATAAAGCTGGCTGTGGCTTCTACAAAATCTGGGCAGAGCCAATGCAGTGATAGACTTGAGAAGTACATTGGCTGACCAGCTGGAAAGCATCTTTGCAGAAAAGGACCTCATGGTCCTGTGAGCAACAAGCTGACCAGGAGCCAGCAGTGTGCCCCTGTTGCCAACAGCCTGCTGGCCTGCATTATGTAGAGCAATACCAGCAAGGCCAAAGGAAGCAATCCTTCCAAACTGCTTGGCACTGGTAAGACACATTGGGAGTGCTGTGTCAGGTTCTGGGCTTCCCAGTAAAAGTGAGACATGGAATATACTGGAGGTTATCCAGTGAAGGGCCACTAAGATGAGAAAGGGACTGGAGCATGTGCTGTGAGACGAGCGAGAGAGCTCTTGATCATTTTTCTTTAAAAAGAGCAGATTTGGAAGGGGTCTTGTCAACATGTATAAATACCTGATTGAAGATGGGTGGGGCAAAGAAGACAGGCCAGGCTCTTCACTGTGGAATCCAGGGATAGGGTAAGACGTAATGGATACAAACTGAAACACGGGAAATCAGAATGAAAGGAATGGTGAAACACTGGAACAGGTTGCATAGAGAGGTTGCAGAATCTCTGCCCTTGGACAAGGTTGAAAGCCAAGAGGACACAGTCCTGAGCAACCTGCTCTAGGTGACGCTGCTTTGAGCAGGGGAGTTAGGCAAATGGTCTCCGAAGGTGCCTTTACAACCCCAATTCTTCTGTGATTTTGTGACCAGATGAGACCTTACCTGGGGCCTGAAGAGATCCATTGATGAAAGGGCTGGGAATAACTTAAGGTGCTTTCCAAAGATCCTCCCTAATATTGGCATCTTATGAGTCTATCCAGTGTGCTGCAGTGCTTGGAAGGATGTAGGGAGGGGAGAGTGGTCGGGACTACATAGGCCTGACAACTGTAGCAGCCAACTTGGTAGAAACTGCATTAAGCACTACACTTAGCGGCTGTATGGATAAAGGTGATATTCTGTAAACCTGTGGACATGTCTTCTGTAAGGGACAGTCAGCTGCCATTGAGTACAGGGACAAGGGGAACCTGTCAAGAAATGAGGGACACCTGAATTTGGCAAAGTCATTCAATGAAGTATCTGATGTAAGAGGGAGTATTCCCTAATAAGTAAGTAAATTAATTGATCTAAAGAGTGTGTGTTCAAAGGAGCATTCAGAACTGAAGTCTTGGGGTGGGAGGAGGCAGTCCTGTGAAACTCAGCTCAGTTATCATGGCAGCCACCCAAACAGCATGAGCACTGGGAATTCTAAGCAAAGGAGGAGAAAACAAAACTAACCGTTTTCCTGCCGCAATCAAAAGCTTAATGTGTAGGGATAATGGGTTTCAATTCCCTCTCCCTTTTTGAGTGTTGGGGCATTTTTTCCTCATTAATTTCAAACTAGATGGGTTATTCACAGCACAGCTGCCTGACCTTTCTGTCAGCCACTGTAATAGCTGTGTGATGTCATATCCTCCCCGATCTGCTTGCTATCTCCATGTTCTCAGACTACATCTCCATTTCTTTTCAGAAAAAGGAAGTGCAAGAGCATAGACTTATAGGTGCTCGCAGAGACACTAACCTCTTGAGAACCTTGTCCAGCTGAGCAGTCACTTCTGTGGTGTCTTGAAAGTAGGAACAGGTGAGTAGTATTTGCAGTTTCTGTGCAATGGGACTTGTAATTTCAGAGGAAGGCAGAGAGCCACATTTCCTGTGTTTGTTTTGTGAAATAGATGAACTGGCTAATGCAGTGTCTAAAATGTCCTCTTATCCACTGCAAAAATGGGTAAGAGGATTTCTGAGGGTATTGTAGTAGATGTTCTTGCTCTTACTAAAAATATGCATGTTACCTTGAAGCTTGATCACTGTTAGTGCTGCTCTTTCCTGCCTTCTCTACAGCAAAGACTCTGGCCCCTCCAGCCTGTACCTGCTTTCTCTTCTACAACTTATCAAGATAAAAATGATTTCCAGAATTCAACCAGTTGTAGTGTGGAGGGGGAAATAGGTAGGTAAAAATCAGTGTGTTTCGTTTTCTTTCTTTTTTGTTGTTGTTTGGGTTTTTTTTTCCCTGCCTGTAATACAGCACATGCTGTTGTTTTTCTTCAGGAGAAAAAAGTGTTCCGGGAATCCAGACCTGATGATTTGTGTGCTGGCTGCCTCTTCTTTGTCCTTCAGGCCCCACTGTCTTTTGGAGAGTGGTGACTGTGTGCTGTTCTGCTGGAAACCTCCCAGTGTGACTGACAAGCCATTTTCTGGCTACATGGATTGTTCAGTGTGTCACTCAGCCACAGTAACTAGCGATGAATGACAAATGGGATTGTGCCACCTCAGTTCTCTTTCCTGTCTGTTTGGTTACAGTTGTTTGATTAAAACTTTTGCTGTATCCTGAAGCTCTCTGTTCTGGATTAGGGGGATTTGGAGATGGAGCAGAGGGAGACAGGAGAAATAGAATTATTTAGGTTGGAAAGGACCTTTAAGATCATCAGGTCCAACTGTAAACCTAGCACTGCCAAGTACACCACAAAACCATGTCCCTTAAATGCCACCCCTACACGTCTTTTCAATACCTTCAGGCATAGTGACTTAACTACTTTCCTGGGCAGCTTGTTCCAATGCTTGACAGTCCTTTAAGTGAATAAATGTTCCCTGATAACCAATCTAAACCTCCTCTGGTGCAACTTGAAGCTGTTTCCTCTCATCCTAAATGCCATAATCTTCCTCGCAGCTTCTTCATGTGCTTTTGTGCACTGATCTCTAGGGCTCCACTGGTGTGCCCAGGAGGTGCTGGTTTTGTTGTCCTGCACTGTAAGGGAAGGCAAGGGCCAAAATACTGATGCTAATGCTGATAATGTATCTAGAATGCCGCCTTTATTTGTTGCCGTCTTGTCCATAATCTCTTCCTCTCCTTCCCTCGTTTTTGCAGGAGGAAGAGAGAAAGTCAGGATAGGGTGGAGGGCAGATTGCATATCCATCGCCTGGCGATTCCACTAGCAGAGCAGAGCAGAGCAGGTCACAGTCAGCATGGCCTTTGCATCCTGGGTTGATGACCATTTGGTTAGACAGCACTACCTACCAGAGGAGGTAGAAATGAGGACTTGGCAGGGGAGTAGAGTTGGGAAGCAGCCTAGAAACTCCCTTTACCTAGTCAGTTCTCATCCTTACTGTCTTCATCTACCTTCAAAGTCGCTGCTGCTTTGTATCAATTCCCCTCCCGTTATTCATCCATTCTGCTATACTACAGTGCCATGAAAAATGAGCCAGGATCTGCGTAGGGGTAGGCGGTTGTTTTTGAAAGTCAGCAACTGCTGGATCAACAGCCTGGGAAGTTGAGGGCTCTTGATAGGGACTGACAGAACTGGTGGTTTGGTATTTTTGTTTGGCTGTGGAATGGGCAGGTTGTGTATCAGGAGAAAAATACTCATAATGAGAAGTTTTCACTGGGGCAGCAGTTCCACAAAATAGCTGTTGACAGAGCTCCACAAATATTCGTTAGGTTTATTCCTATTTCCTTGTCCTAGGGTTTTTTGTATATTTATCTCATGTCCAGAATAACCTGAAATTCTAGATGACAGATAAAATCTCTAATGGTGTTCCCAGTTTGTTGTGCACCAACAACAAGGCATGCCATTTGTGTGTCAAATGTTGTACGTCCTTCCAAACAGCAAGCACAGCTTACAAGGATAACATACATGGACAGAACCGAGGATCAGTCTGGGTTTGTGATACACAGGTAGGAGAGACTTGTCCTTTATGTTTGAAACAGGTGGATGCAAAGATGGGCAGTAGTTTCTGATATGAGATCTGAAGGCTCTGTGACACTATGGAGAAGCCAGGAGACTGTTTCAGAAATTACCAGAAGGCATAATTCAGGCATGCTGCCCGGAGGTGGCAGACGGAGAGTTCTGCCGGGCCATGGTGCTGTCGAGAGGTTTGTGGTCTGCTGCCTTTTCTGTCAGTGTCTTTTTCTTCTTTTATCCTCTTCAGATCACGACTGTCTTGGGAGAGCAGGCTCTGATTGGAGCAAGACTTGTCCAGCATGTCCAACTGCCTGCCAAAACTGACCATGGTGCTGCTCAGCCACAGGCTCGGGGCTCTGTTTATCCTCACTGTTTCCTTTGTGTCCTTTGCCTCTGTCATGTTCTACTGGAGAACTGGAGAGGATGCTGAGAGCCAGCTCTACAGCTTGCCTACACAAAGCAGGTGTGAACTGGTTTTGCCTTCCCTTCCCCATCCTATTGCCAGTGGACCCCCTCCTTCCACAGGGAATGTGTTTTTTGTGGAGACATCGGAGCGAACTGACCCAAGTTATCTGTTCATG
>JANRGW010036730.1:0-73468 GCA_024733675.1 Psilopsiagon aymara | reverse complement strand
AGTGTGAGGTGTCCCTGCCCGTGGCAGGGGGGTTGGAACTAGATGATCTTAAGGTCCTTTCCAACCCTAACTATTCTGTGATTCTGAGAGGGGCTGTACTTGCACACTGAAACATAGGCAGTCACTGAGGTTCTAAACACCTTCTAGAGGGGCCTTGAGAGGGTTGGAGTATGGCTCTGCAATCATGGGCAGCAACCTTGAATTCTTCAGCCCAGCCTGTAAAATGGATAAGGTAATACTTGGCAGGTTTACTGTGCAACTTGGGAAAGTAGCGTGGGATTTTTGGAGAAGGGCACTGAGCAAACACAAGAGTATTTTTTCATTAATAGTTAAATTTAATGCTTTGGTTAAGCCTAGTTAAATTTAATCTTTCAGTCGCATTTTACTGACCCTCTCTAAAGAGAACCTTTTTGGAGGGGCAAATGTAATTTTTGCTGAACTCAAAGGAGAAGAACTACAGGAGAGAAAAATGGTATCTTTTGCCTTTTTATGAATAAGGTTAATAAAATGCATATTTTTCTGTCCTTCTGTTATGACCTACACAGGCCCAAAAGGGAGCAAGGTGCTGTCTGATTTGATTGGTTTTGTGATGTCCATGTATATTTCATGGCAGTCCAGAGTAAATGCCCCAGAGGTATTGTTTTCTTGCCATGCACTGCTATAGTGTAACCTCAGAAGTTTCTTCAGAACAAAAAGCCCCATTCGTGAAAGTGTTTGGAGCTAGTTTTGTGGTGCCTAAGTATTTCTGAATATTGACAGTGGGACTTTACTCAGCCATTAACTTTAAAGGGTTGGGAACCTGTCCTTCTCAGATGGTGGGTGCTCAGCAGATTGGAAAGTAGACCTTTAGAAGATCAAAAGATTGTGGGTTTGGGGCTCTGTTTGTTTTCAAAGTATTTGTCCCAGGTGTATGGTGACTTCCAAATTTTTTGTCTTCAAAGGCACAATTTCAGAATGTAAGTATGGACAGGATCAGATACCCTTAGAGTAAACAACAGTTCTTTGTTCTTTAAAGCATCCTCTTAAATTAAAACATTGCTTTTCTTTAACTTCCTGTTACAACATGTTCATGAAGTATACATTGTAGTTTTATTACTCTATTGAATGGATGCATAAATTATAAGATTATTTTCTAGATTTCTCAGATATATTTTAGTTTTAAGAGTATTTTAATACCACATCCTGTTATTGCAGCCTGTCAAGAAGCAAAGAGTTGTGATGTAGTCAAATAAACCATATGAGAGGAATCAGAAGTTAATATTAAGGGACGATTTCAAAAGCATTTTAGTATGTTCATGGCAATGTCATGACAGCATTTAAAGGTGGCCTTTTATATCTTGGTGCTCTTTTATGTGCCTGTTTAGGAAATGCTAGGCTATATGGTATGTATCAACTATTTTTAGAACCTGTAAGTGAAGGCCACAGAGAAGTCATGACTGCTGGAGTTAGAACTGATGGTAGACTCATCAGCTAATGGTTTCATCAGGCAATTTCCTGTATTTTGAGTTCTTAAAACTTCAGATGTCCATTAATGTCTCTCTCGCTCTCCTTAGTGTCATGAAACTTGACATACCTTTCTCTTAGCTATATCTTAATTGTATTTGACTGTTTTAAAGCATTTTAATGGTATTTTGTAAAAACAAGGGTGGAAAGATGGATTTGTGACTTTTTAATTCCTCGTTCTATAAAAATAAGGCAAGGAAAAGCTTTGGTTATTAATTCAGCTGCAAGAACAAAGAAACGGCTTTTTACGATACACAAATGAGTGTATCGTAACTTTTTTATTTTTCATTTTTTTATCTTTTGAAAGTCCAACAGAATGATATGCAGGGGAAAAAGGTACACGTTTGGTACTAAAATGGGTGGTATCCATGTTGGGACAATTCATATGTGCTGGCTATTTTGTTATAAAATTTTACTGAAGACATTAATTTTTATTATGGTATACATAGGTTAAGATTGGCAACAAGCTGACATTGGCCTATTCTTGGGCTTGCCTGGGTACCTGAAGTTTAAAAAAAACCAAACCCAGTACACAAAACACTTCAGCTGCTCATGCTCTTACCTTCACTTGAATCGCATATCATAAATGTTAGAGCATGAGTTACCTTGCTATCAGAGAAAAAAATCCAAGAAGTTAATGGTCTTGATAATAAGCGTGGTATCTTGAAGATCTGAGGTGGGAAGTACATTTTGTTTGCCTTTTTGTTGTTGTTGTTGTTGTTTTGTTTGCTTGGTTAAATAAATAGTGAATTTATTTATTTTGTTTGGTTAAAAAATAGTAAATTTTTCAATTTACTATTTTGTTTTTGTTAAGGTGTACCAAGTCAAGCACCTGATTAAACTATTGGCTGAAAAACTCATTTATTCAGGTTTTAGTGTCCTATCCTTCAACTAAGTATTGTTTAAGACCAGTTCCTCTGTTCAAAACACTTCTAATAAGTCATCTTGGAAAGATGCAGTCTTTCTGATGCTCACAGGATCCTCATATATTAAAGAAATGTAAGAAATGTGAGTATTTCATTGCCCTGTTTAGATGTCAGCTGTGCTTTTTCAAGTGCACTACTTCTGCATTAGGCGTGTTGAGTCGCTGTGAGTACATCATTGCAGCAATAATTTCTTTTCAGGCTTCCCCTGCACTCTGTAAGGAGTCCAAGTTAAGACAGTTTCATTTGCAGGTCTCAGAACCTGATGGGCAACAGACAAAACCTAAGAAAATAACATTCTGTTGGACGTTGCATAAAACAACTTTAGCAAAATCATGAGATTCTTTTATCTGACATACATGTAGTAAGAGTATTGTAACTTCATGTACAATCAGATATTTTTGTTAATATTCTCGTTGTTTTGCTAATTGAGGCTTTAAAAATGTTAGTGACTGAAAATACAGATTAAATCCTCTTCCTTTCCCTTCTTTCTACCATCATTCGATCTCTTCACCCCACCCTGCCCCTTCTCTGTTTTTTTCTTTCGTCTTTTCTTCTCTTGCTTGCTGTCAGGAAAATCTGCCTTTCAAGCGACAATTCTGTACAGAGTGGCACCGACAAAGATTGACAGCTACAGACGTTATAACAGTGAGTGTTTCAAAATCAACAAGCAATGGCTTTAGTCCTCTGTACTTGTTTGATTTATTTACACTTGTAAAAAAGTGTGCCACTGCTACTCACTTACGGCTACTCTACATGCATATATCTGTCTGTAAGCTAAAGTCAGTTTGCTGCTGATGAACTGCCTTAATGCAATGAAAATGCACCCGTTCCTTCTGTGCATGTGTATGTTATATGTCCGTATAATATAAGTGTATAAGCCCACAATAAATTATGAATTAAGTTGGATATTTGGATATCAGCTATGGATTGAAATTAAGACTTTTAGCCTCGTCCTTTTTGCCATCTGAAACATGAAGACTGTAGATTAAAATCCACAAATCTTTGAATGTAAAGTCCTTCAGCTCTAAAAATAAAGATCCCATTGCAGTTGCTGAAATCAAAAAATATGCTTTGCTTTGCTTAAAGAACATTGTGGTATTGTTTTGTTAGGGGTGGTTTGGTTGAGGTTATTTTGGTGGTTTTGTTTAGTTTTGTATTGCTTTGTTGGGTTTTTGTTTTGGTTTTGATTTACTGCATGTTCTTCATTTGGCATTCTGATTTTGACAGCTATTACTCACAGCATTTTGGCTGATACATTTTTTTCTGCCAAGGAGGGAAAAAGTTATAAAGCTATTTTCATTTCATGGTCGGGTTTTTGCATTTTGCATTTTGGAAGCAGGGAACGTGCTGCCTTTCGTATGCTTTTACTATGGTGTTAATACAGAAGTAGACAGAATGGTGGTATAAGTTGAAAGACAGACAAAGCAAGGAAGACAGAAATCTGTCTTACTGCCTGCTTCCTCATTTCCTCATTGAGAAATGTAGCAGAAAGAGATCCTACTGAGTCATATTCAGTGTGACTAAATACAGTGTTCAGTCCCGTCCTCTGGTGAACAGGATGTTGTGCTAACTTTGGCATCTGCTTTCATCCCAGACAGCTTTCTCCTGAGAAGATCCAAGCTGTGCTGCCCTTCTTCCTCCTTTCTGGGTGGGCATGTTTGCTCTCCTACCTCTGAGGACTTCTGTCTTACGCATGTTCACAGCGAAGGATGAAGCAGTTGAAGTAGTAGTTTTTATTCAGAAAATTGCATTTACACCTTTTTTAAGAAAAAACAAACTCTCAAACTGATTTAAAATGAAAATCTGTGTGAATGTGTGCAGCTCTGAGTATTTCTTCATTGAGAATTATCTCCCAGATTCTTCTCTTTTCTGCAGCTCTTCTCAAGATTCCAACCAAGCTCTTGCTCTGCCTGGAGCACACCATGTGGTCTTCACATTTTGCTGCTGGTTCTCACCTTATAGACTTCAGAATTGCTTATGCATCACTCAAATTCCATGTTTCTTGCAGAGTTCCTGGACCATCATGTCCTCAAATCCACCTAATCTGATCAGCATAATATGTATTTATGAAGTAAATCTCCAGGATGCTTGACTTCTGGCTTCAAGATCTAGCTTCAAATCAGGTGTAAGGTCTGCCTGTGGAGCCTTTAATTTTATGTTAAACTTGCTGGGCAGTGTTGCCCTAACATTACCTTTAAAAATTTTCCAGACACCTGGTCTCCATGTCTAGCCCATTTTTTCATGAAGAGTTAAATGGCTTTTTCCCATTTCCTAAAGTTATTTTGTGTGAGCCAAAGTGAAGTCAGGAAGAATTCTGTTACCTTTAGGTTGTTCTAGAGCTCTGCATTTAGTTCTCCTTGTTAATAATACTGGCATGTGGTTGTACCATGTCTCAGAAAATAGATTTTATCAAACTAATTTCATAGAGTACAGAATTGGATGGGTATGTACCTGTTTGCTTGATAACAAGCTGAAAGAAAACAGCTTAAGCCACAGTAGATAGTTGCTCATTTCTCTGAGCAAACCACCCATCTAAACTTTTTTTTAAAGCTGACAGTGTTTTATTTAATACTATCTCCCTTATCATTTGTTTGAGATTTGCATGTTTTTTCATGCTGCAGAGGTATTTTGCTTTCTCTGTAAAACTGCATCTCAGAAGGCTACATGTCCAGCTACATTTGTGGCTTACGTGTTGCTTACTGGGCTGGAACTAGGACTGAACTGGGTGGTACGCAAAATCAGGTCACCTGGGAAAGTTTTAAATAAAATGAAGGTTGGCATTGTTGATACTATCAGAGATGTTATCTTCTAAACTTACATACAAAATGTGGGTTCGTTATTCTTCCTGTTCCATCTATTGGCAGCTGCCTTCCTGCATCCTCATGTTCTTCCCAAGCAGACCTACTAAAGGTGTGGCCTGCTACTTCCATTTCATATCTGATCTGTAGTCCTTATTTTTAGATAAATAACCATGTGCTTAGGACTCCAATGAAAATAATTTGGAGACATTCCACTGAATTGTTTTCATGTAGTGATGTCTGTTTAGAACAACCCACAGCTGCTCTAATTTCAGCTTTCTGGTTTCTCCATAAATCAAGCTTGAGTCAGTTCATAGCTTTAGATTAGTTATGCTCAAAGGGTGCTTGGATTCACCTGTATCACATTGCATGTAGCATTGCTCAATTTTTGTAGCAAGCTTAGAGCTTTTACTTTACAAACATATGCTCAGTGCTAAATAATTTTGTTTTGAAAGCCATTTTCAACTGCTGTGTTTAAAAGACATTCTCTTACTTAAGCAAGGCTAATAATAGCTAAATGCTGTTGAATTAGTGTAGCTGCTTCTAGAGATGCCTTCCACTGAAATATGCAAGACTGTCTCCTGCATAAACACTCAGGCTTGCCTTCATACAGACATGGCTTTTTCGGTCATTAGATCCGCCAGGCTCCGCTCAGTGGTAATTCCAGCTCCTCTGGCATTCTGCTCATCCACCTGCTGTCAAAAAATCTTTGCTACTGCATATGCTGTAGCAAACGAAAAACTAGTTACTTGTCGTTTATTGATCACAGCCTTCTCTTTCCTCATCTTGCAACTTTCCTGTACCTCCACAAAAAAGTGCTTCTTGGATTTCTAATATTTTTATTTTTACTGGTTTAATCTTTCTTTCTTCATTCACTTTCTTCGAAGATGCTATAACTGAGGATCAGGGCATATAAAATGCTTGATTTGACAAATATTTGCCTCTCTTTCCTTATATGTGGATCCACAATGCTGTCAGTAATAGATATTAGATATAATGGAAGAAGATGAGACAGGATCCTTGAAACAGAAATATTCGTGAGTAACCTTAATTGTGTCTTGTATTGTTTTACCACCTTTCTTTTTTCTTTTTTTTTTTAACCCTCTCCCTAATTCTTGAGGAACTATGGCTGGACAGAGTTCCAAGAAATGAATATGGTTGATGTATTTATGACATTACTAACCTCATTTAAGAGTGACTGAATGTCAGTGAAGTGAGAAACCCAAATGTGGATGTTTAACACTTCTGAAGAGGGGACAGTTGCAATTTTTTCATTTCATCTGAACTTCATATAACTTGCTTACAAAGAAGAACATCAATTAAATACACAGCTGCTACAATGAAAAATAACATTTGAGAAAGAACAGTGCTAAAATTAGGTGAGGGGAATTTTTGTGATTAAAATAAGCATCCTGTTTTCTGAAGAGCAAATGTACAAATGGCAAGGGGTTGGGGGTGGTGGGCGGAAGAATTATGTTGAGTGGGGTGAAACACGTTAAATCGTTCAAATTGACTTGGTCTCCCATTACCAAGTGGTTTTCTGTGAGTCTCGCCAAAGATCTGTTTTATGTGAGTAGCAGGTAAAGAATTCTTCTGGTTGCTTACGCATCCTTTCATGTGTAATAATCTGTTCCTGTACTTGGTGAGAGCAAGGGTGGTGAAAAAATAGTTCCAAAATGAAGATGATGATGGTACAGTTGTAGAGCTCCTGGATGAACGTTTATTTCTATTTGCTGTCACAGTATTCGGGGAAATGGCTGGGGATAAGGTGAAGCCACCAATTTCAGTATTAATGGCTCTCTGTTCATGCTGTGGGGGATGCTTGTGCTGTGTTGCCCTTCATGCATGCTGCTATACAGTGCTGGATACTGCTGCCCTTTTCCCTGCATGATTTCTTGTGCATACGTAAAGATCTTGGGGCTGTTTCTTATGTGGCAAGAAGTGTTGTGCTAAGTAATATGAACATGTTGAAAGGAAATGACAAAATGTTTAGATTACATGGTTACATTTCTTCAAGGAGTATAACTGAGAATAACAAATAATGACTAATATTGAAATAGTCTGCCTCAGCCATTTGTACATGTATAACTACTCTTGGTAAAGAAGCATAAATTCATTTTCTGAAAGCATGAATTTATTAACCTTTAAACTACGCAGAATCACAGCATGGCTTTATTCTACAGTAATATTTAAAATCAAACTTTCTTTTCTGGTTTTGATTTCTTTTATGACACTGGAATGTTGCTGGGGATGGCTTCAACAAAATACAGGATTTTGACGAAAAGTGAGCTCAAGATAAACACTTGATAGGCTGTGGGTATTTGTTTTGTCTTCACCAGTATGTGAGGAAAAGGAAGAAGGACAGTTCCTGTCTCATCTACTGCAATTATCATGTCTGACTTCACCTTCTTTGTCATTCAGATCAGTCATTCTGGTGTTCCACACTGTCATTCTCTAAATAGAAGGAAGGACATATTTCCCTTGCTTCGCTTGTGGAAAAGCAACATAAGGAAAGGCAAAAAGACTTTCCTTGAAAGGAAAAAGTCCCAATAAGCTTCATTTACACAGTTCTTTGTTCTGTTAAACACAGTTGACAGTGTTTCTCTCTGGCTGCCAGACCAAATCAAGAAGTCCTTTGCACCGTCTCAGGTGTGTGTCTCTGAACAGCTGACCTTTACATCACTTAAGCCTGAGAAATGCTTAGAGGGCCAGAACATCATTTGCTTATACATCGTCAGAGTGGTACGTCTTTTGCCCAGTGCCATAAATTGTCTGTAGAGAGAATAATCCAGAATAAAGAACAAAAATCAAATTACTAAATAACAGCTCAAAATAGAAAGCTCTGTAAACCTCAAAAAGTATTCCCTGGTTTTCCTGCCATTTTAAGCTCTTTAGAAACAATTTATTTCCTGCTTTGAATGGAGTTAATTTTATCACAACTGTTTATTTTTGTTTTAACAGCTTTAGTTTACACAGCTCTTTACCATCCCTAAATATCTTTCTGATTTAGAATCTTGGTTTGATGCCAGTGCAGCTCTGGGCTGTTGGTGAATTAAGTCCAATGTTGCGGGTCTCTTTCTAATCCCTGTTTGAGCTAATCTGTTTTGGAACATTTCAGAATGTTGCTCTCAAAAGATCTGTAACTGGCATAGCAGGAGTGTAGTGTGTTTGAAATGTCTTGAGAAAAATAATCTCTCTTATATACCCATAGAGGAAAAAATTGTGTGTGAAGTGCGAAATTCCTTCAGACAGTGTGGTGAGCATTTATCTTCATGAATACTGAATTAGCTTGCGTTTGTAAGGAGCATGAGGCAACTGAGCATCTTTGAGCTCTGACTGTTTTAAAATAGCTGTGTGTCAGTAGTCCCATATCTTGTCCCAGCCAAAAACTGGGAATGGTTGGCTCCTGGGAATTTTCATTTTTTTTTCCTTATGCCGCCCTCGTTCAGTCTTCAAGGAGCTTACTATAAAATTGCAACCAATGCTCAGATTTGAGCTGTACCTTGTGGTGCTGTAGATGATTCAGTAGCAGTAAATCCAGGTAAAGAATGGTACCTTTGATTATAGAGCCAGAAATGGAAAATGTTACTTCCAAAAGAAATTTTAAATATCTGAAAAATGTTCGTACTATTGTGACTGGTGTGATAGCAAGCACATTAGTGAGCACCCGATTGCTGTTACGTTCTTAGCTTGTCAGCTTTCCAAATGCTGACAAACTGATTGTAGAAAAGTTGATGTTAAAAAGAAAACAACAGCAAACAACAAAACCAAGGCCTGACTACTGTAGTGTTTATCCTATCCTGGCTATATTTGAAGTATTAAATATCTCAAAACAAAAGCAAGATGTGCTCAGTGCTTCTGAGGATAGCAGTTTGCTGAGCTGCAAACCTTACCTTAGAGCTCAAGTTCATGGATCTGCCACAGCTGTTTCAGACTATGTGGGTGTATTGGGCAGCAGCAGCAGATCACTGCGCCAACTGAAACACTTTTCAGGTTTTAATGCCCATTTAGCAACCTGAGTTCCCTGCTAACTGTAGCTTTTCTTGAAGAAAATTTTGTGTTTAAAATTCATAATCTGGCAGTCTGAGTCACTCAGGTTCCTACTTAGTTCCCAGCTGTATCCTTGGGCTTTTAGGGAAACTATCGACCCAGCTCTGCTTTCCTATTAAGCTGTTTGCAGTATTGGCAAAAAAGGACCATGAAAAGCTGAAGGGGATTTTTTTTTAAAAAAAAAAGGGAGGGTTGTTGGAAGAGTGACATTTTTCTGCTTCAGCTGTCGTTTTTCTGTCTTCAGCTGTCGGCCATCCCTGCATCGTGTAGGCAGGCCTAGGGACTTGTTCTGTTTTGTACTGCATTATTGTTTCTTAATCTTAACACAGATCTTAATTTTATCTAATTTGTTCTTAATTTCCACTGCATATGGTCCTCCTCTTCTGTCACCTTTGCTTCTTGCCCTCAGCCGTGAAGTGATAAGAGCAGGAGCAGACTAGCTCTTGGAAAAGCTAGAGCTTTTACTCTTACTTACCTATTTAAGTCCAGAGGGCTCCTCAGTTTGTGTCAGTCAAAAAGTAATATGTTATTTTCTCAGTTGACAGGAAGAATTCTTTTAAGTTTGAAAGGGCTTTATAAGGCTGGCCTCTGTATCCAGGTACTCAAAAGCAGTTTAATTTGGACAGGCATCACTTCAGTCCATTTTGTCCTAATTAAAAAGTAATTAAAACAAAGGGAAAAAAAAAACCCAAACCAGCAGTTATTTCCTATGCTGCTTTCATTATGAGGGTTGTGTACCGAGACTAAGCTCTGTGGCAGCATAGAGACAAATTACTTTTGGATTATATCAAGCACAGATGGGTGATACTAGGGAAATCTGTTGTAAACCTGAGGTCGGGTTTCTGATACAAGGTGTGATGTCTCATCACAGAAGAATGGTCATAAAAGATGAAGATGCAATAATGAAAAACAAATGATGACCCAGAAACAAAAGCCTAATTCTTACTGAAGCCCCTTGAGTTTTCTGAGCTCCTTTCGTGGAGGCTTCAAAGATCTGGAAGTCCATGTGAGCACTCAGGAGTAATTCTCATAATTACTTCCATCCACTAGCCAAGGTCTATGTCCTCTTCTCCCACAATTAATGATGCAGAAAATCTTGGTTTAATTCCTTGTTTTAAAGATAGCTTTTCTGTTTATTTCATGGACAGGCTAAGAGCAGTCATGGATTCTGTCAGTAAAAATCCAGTTATTGTGGAGGAAGGTTTCTGCACTGCTTTTTCCCTCCATCACAGAGTAGTTCGAGGAGATTTTGGCAAGGATGAAAGAAGGAACCTTTGCCAGAGGGTAATTTTCCCATCCCATATCAAGATCTTTTGTTCAGCAAAGAAGCAATGGTAACTGTGATTTGAGTTCGAGTTGTGGATGTTTTAAACTGAGAAATATTATTTGTAAGTCCATGTAGTTGATTGGTGACCATTCTCTTTGCATTTAGACATAGTAAATAAAATTGATTCTAATGTTGGTTTTGGCCAGGGCCCCAGTAACTGGTATTTTCCAAAGCTGGGGAGGGCCCAGTTTTGTAGAACTTGAAGCTTCTTCTGTTACTGCCTAAGTCACAACAAGGTGTAGGAATAAGAAAGAGGCAGTGCCTTTGATGCGTTGCCTGAAGAGATTTATACCTTCTTGGCTTATTTTATTTACTTTGAGTTCCTCTGCATTGTGAAATGGCTTCACTATAGTTAATCACTCTCCTGCTGCCAACCACGGCACAGATGAAGATTGCACTGAATGTTTGGATTTCCTGATTATTGCTTTCATGAGCTCTGGAAAAGAAGCAGCACACAGAATTTACTTCACTGGTGGTAGGAATACTACCGTTCTAACTACCATAATAAACAAGTGAAACCAGATTTGAAGTTGCTTCTCATGGCCCTTCTTGGAAAAATAAAAAGGCCAAGTAAAGAGATCGAGACCACTGTATATGTTATTTATGTTCAATAGGTAGATGTGGCAGCAGCTGAGGCCAGAGAGAGTAAGCATTTTCCTTAGTCTTTCGTCTTTTCTGTTCATTGCTAATTGAGAACTCTCTGTAATTCGACACACTGCTTTCATGTTTCAGATACAGAAGATCTCAGAGCAGCATGTAATGACTTTTCTGCTTAACAGTTTTGCTAAATATCATGGCTTGATACATAATTCGTGATTTCATTTCGTAGCGGCACCCTGGTGTTGAAACCAATTTAACAGATGAGCCCTTCGCGCCCTAGATCTTGAAGTTGTGCCTGTGGTTTCTGTGGTTCATTGGAGAAGCTTAAAATAGAGCTTCTATAGGGATCCAGTAGACTTTGTCCATCCTAGTGTCATTTCTTTTGTCAGAAATACAGAAGTTTTGGGGTCACATTACTTTGTTTAACAAAGGGATGAGAGAAAGAGATTTGTGTACAATCTCTACTTGATTTTAGGTGTCTAGATTTTAAATAAGAATTGTCTATCGTAGCAGCGTTTTCTGATGAAAATCATTGCTATCATTTTGTGGATCTGATATAAAAATAATTCAGAAGATGTAAGCTGATTTGAAATTTTTCTTTCTTTGACTTGTAAGATCCACAAATGCTTATGAGGGCAATGTGAGGATGTGAGTTTGCTATTACTAGGTAGAATTAGTGCTGTAGTAACAGCAATTGCTGTGGGTTTCATGGAAACATAATTAAGTCAATATGTAATCTAGGAAAGAAAATTTAAATGAACTGAGGGACTGTTTCAGTTGAAACAAACTTCAGTCGGTCACTTTTGCTGCCAGTGACCGTTTGGCCTAATTCTGCTCCATTCTATAAAATGGCTGAAGCATCAGCAGATTTCATATGTGGCCTCTGCTATTCAAGCAGCAGATATTTTCAGATAAGTGCAGATAAATTTTCCTATTCACTGAAAGAAGTAATGCAAATCAGAATGTCAGTTCTGATTTATTATATTCCTAGAGGATAGTGTGCATGGGTGCTTATGAGGCTGTCTGTGCTGCAGAGAGATTTAATTTTCAGCAGGGAACACATTATGCAGCTTATTTGATTGCAGATTTCTTTGGACAGCTTTTAACTTTTTATTTCTCAGTTAGGTAACATAGCTTTAGATACTAATTCCATAATTGGCTTGATATGAATCACAGATTTAAGGTACAGTGTGCCTGGTCTGATTGCTTGTTAGCTTAAGTGGCTTTATACAAATTGCTGCTCTACAACTGAACTTAACTCTTTCATTTATTGAGTTCTCTTCCAAATAATTTTTGTCTGAGGAAGAAGGATTTTCTTGGTACTCAAGGAATGGCCATGAAGTTTTGATGCTGGAGGATGCATGATTTGTGGATTGGTGTGAGTTCTAAGTGGTACACCAATGGGGCGAAATGAAGTTATTTGTTAAACTCAAAAATGAGCACATGGCACAGAGAGCATATTCTCTTCCTATTTCTTCTGGTTTTGTTTTCTTTTATAGAGGATGGTGGGAGGGATCATCTTCCAGTCACGGTCTGTTTTGAAAATAATGAGCTTCACACCTAAGATTCCTTCTTTCATCCCTCCATTTCATAGGCCTAAAAGATGCCGCGGGCTCTGAGAGTGATGGTGGTGACTCTTGCAGCACAAAATCAGAAGGAGCCAATGGAGGCACGACAATCCAACCCAAAAAGGTCAAGGGTGTTGGCTTTGGAGATATCTTCAAAGACAAACCTATAAAGCTACGACCAAGGTCAATAGAAGTTGAAAATGACTTTCTCCCAGTAGATAAGGTATGTGTAATTTCTTAATTTTCTCTCAGTGTTTTAGTTTTCATCCTGAAGTTTCGAATCTTGCACTGGCCAAAACTTGAACCTTTATGGTCACTATTTCCTAATCTTTCTGTGGGCAAGATTCTGCCTTTTTTTTTTTTCCTTGCCGAATACCGGAAAGTGAATTCCAGTGAGGTTAACTGCCTGCAAGAACTGTTACTTTGCTTGGAGATTTACTCCTCATTTACTCTGTTCACATCTCCATCTGTTTAATTGGCCTTTTTTCCTCAGAAAATATTACTTTGGAGAACAAGATGGAAAGGCTTTTCAGGTTTTCAGTCACTCACGTTATGGTAAAAAAAAATAAGTTGCTAATTCTCATCTAAACTAAGAGGGAGATACTGTCACTGTGCTTAAAAAAAAAAAAGCAGCTTTGGCAAGTACCAAAATACCTCAGTTTAATACTGGACTTGTTGATTTAAAGGATGCTTTTAAAATTGCCAAGCTTTGTTTAAAGGGGTTAGTAAAAGATAAAGTATATTTTTTCTGGGTTTGTTCAATGTGACATAAGCAGAAAGTCTTGAGATTAGCAGCTGGGGAAAACAATAACATTCTGCCAAGTTGAAGCACCCCATCTCTCTTCTTTGTTCCAAAGCCTGCAAAACCTGTCACTAAGTATGTTAGAAATAGAGACTAGAAAGCCAAATGAGATGCTTCTAATAAACTGGAAGAATTAAACTTTAAAAAGAAAAAAATAAGGGGGGGATTGATCACTCCAAGGTATGTTCATTAGGGAAACAAATAAAAAAGCATATTGTTTCCTATAAAGTAACAACTAAAAAAAATGTGTAAAATCCTTCCTTTAAGTGAACAGTTAGATTTGCATAGGGTTACTGATACACTGAGAAGCATTAGGAGGCTTCTGCAACCTTGGGTTCTGCTAAGGGCATTGTTATGTGATGCATTTTCTTTGTCTCCACAGTGATTTTAAGGTGCTTCTGAGAAGCTGCAGCCTGGTGTGGCAGCTTCTCGCCTTTTGAGTTGCATTTGTCCAGTTGTCTGTAGAAACAGGCACTACAGGAATTACATGTTTGGGCCCACAAGGCTTTTGCTTTTTAGCCTAGAAAGTGACCTGGCACAGCACATTCCCACACATCCACCCTTCATCTTGGTGGAAAAGGAAGAGGGGAGATCCTGCAGAGGCATGGTGGGGACTTCTTAAGTTAGCTATGTTGAGAGACATTTGCTTAATATCTTGCAGAGGATCGCAATTTGCATTCTCTATAAGGAGGATAGTGAAAAGCTGGGATAATCTAATAAAGGAAAAACCTAGATTGTATTGCTCCTTGACCATTGCTGGCTGTTCCGAAACCTACATGGTACCCTGCTTGCCTCTTGTTTCTGGGTAGGCTTATTAACTCACGTGTGGGGCTTGGTTACTGTGCAGGGAGAGGAGCATCTGAGCTGTATTCCAAAGGCATCTCATCAAAGAAGCCCCTCCACAGGAAACAAGACAGGGACAGGTCAGGCCTTGGTCGTGATCACTGAGTGGTAGCTAATGACCCTTCCTCCTGCCAGATTCAGGAAATGGGGTACAGGGCAGTGAAATTAGCTTTGCATGGAGCTATCATGGTGTGTTTCTGAAGCATACAGCATAGTTTATTTGTGACCCTGACAACCTGCCAGAATTAAGGTGAGATTGGGCTTTAGGGAGGTTTTGTAAGTATGATAAAAAAGAGTTTTACCAGAACATGAACTTGTTTAATAAATGGGTTATTTTTTTTTAAACACTATTTCAGAGGATGTTTGTTGTTACAAATTGATGGCTGCCTGCGATCTTGTATTTACAAGTCTTTCCTTGCCTGTCATGTGTAAGGAAAATTGGTTTGTATATGGGAAACACCTGATAGCAGTCAGACTTAAACTCATGCATGGCTGTGCTTAAACCTCTTTTTATAATTGGTGTGTAGCATAAGTGTTCACTTGTAAGGTGATGTATATGTAGGCATTGACCAGAATTCAAGTGTTGCACAAAATTCAGTTCTCTTGAGTCTGATAGAGGAAAATTACAATTTACAAATGGTAAGTCCCTTCCACGTGAAGGATTTCTTGTGTCTGTAAGTTTACTATAACTGTATCCATCGCTACACTAGTGTTTGTAAATGGGAACTACTTAAAACAAACTACGTATCCCTTGAACTCTGGAGTCCCTTGTTTCAATATGAAGTGTTTGCAAAGTGCAGATAAAGTGGCTTTCGTTCCATGACGGGAAGTCTTACTCCATTTTATGATAATGGCAAGTCTAAACTTTGTTTTTCACTAAGAATAAAGTATTTGTGCAGTATAAGGCAATTGTTTTGCTACTCTGCCAAAAATTGAATACAGAATTTTCAAAAAACTCCTAGAATTTTCCATCTTACCCACAGACTATGTCTTCAGAATTTTCCTAAAGTTGGCATGGTTACTGGTAAATAATGGCTTCATTTTTGTATATAAAAATTCATTATTTGTGTTTCAAGTGTGGAGATAACTAAAGGGAACACTTCTTTGCTGTTGTTGCTTTTTTCCTATCTAGGGTCAGGATTGTTAACCTTTGAGCAATGCCATTCTGAGGCTTTCAGCACTGTGGTCTTTTGTTACTCACAGCACTAAGACATGATTCATTGACACAACATTCATTCATAATGGCAGAACATTAATGTTCCCAGATAATTCTCTCCTGCCTGCAAGAAATTCTTCCCTCATCATTGCCATATTCCAGTTTAATGCTGTCTGAGAGTGAGAGAATCCTGCATTAACTTTGCTGTTCCAAGCAAGGTCATATTTAGTTTGAGTGCCAAACGGGTACAGATTTTTCTCAATGTAGTTTTTAAAGGGATCTTTGCCCTGGTACATGCCTTTCTCCTTTGTAAATAGCCTCAATTTTTCAGTAGCTTGTTATCTTTTGAAGACGTGGAATTCTTTCTGAATTTTGGAGACCCTAAAACTTGCTGCTTCTTCATACAGTTATTGAAACATTTTATATATTACTGCAATAATTCCATTGCCTTTTTGATTGGAAATATTTTCTAACTATTGCTTTTTGTAAAGTATCAGTAAATCACTGTGAGGATTTTATAATGTGGGATTATTTATAAAAAGATAATGTGGAAAATGTCAGCCCCATTTACAGAAAATTCAACAGTGTCTCACTTTGCTAATTTGTTTTCAGTTTTACGAATCAGAAGTTTAGATCACATTTCACACAAAGGTGATATGAATTATTTGGGTATTAAGAAGGCTTTTACACAAATATTGGTAGGAGTATGTGGTCAGAAAGGATTGATGCCGGTTGAGCAGAAGCAGGTGCCATTAGCTCTCCTGTAAATCACCACACAGTTTGATGTGCTCTCAGTGTAGTATATAGTGGCCCTTGTATTCTAAGGTGATCAATAAACTCTCTAAAGCTGAGGAATTGTGTGAAACCCCACTGGTTTCATTGGCATGCAGGATTCATTGCTTTGCTGTCCTTTGTTCTAAAAATCACAGAAGCATGTTATCCTAGGGAAATTAATGGTGCCATTGTAGCAGTTTAGTATGAGCAGTGCCATTAGAGCTGTGTTTTGTTAAAAAAAAAATAGAAGAATCAAATACACTCTGTAGTCCTTTTCTTTGCCTGTCTGCATTGATCAATCAACTACTGGCCATGTGTAACTAGAATCAGATTCCTGAGGCTTGGCTCTGTCAAGTTCCTATTAATGATAGGTGTAAGTGATCTAATTTACAATGCTGCACATGACTGAAGACATAGCTTGCTGACAGATGAATTTTTAGAAGAAAACAGTATGTGTATAGGCATGTTGTCTCTCCTGAGAAAATTCAGTGTAACACTGTTTGAAGTAGCACAAGTTTTATGGTTGAATAGAAATGCCTGTTTCACATGTTCTCCTGCTCATGCGGCTTCAAGACATTTAAACAGGTGCTTATGCTTATTTCTTTTTT
The DNA here is from genome assembly GCA_024733675.1 of Psilopsiagon aymara. NCBI lineage: Eukaryota > Metazoa > Chordata > Aves > Psittaciformes > Psittacidae > Psilopsiagon > Psilopsiagon aymara. Next base: position 56,513 of record JANRGW010036730.1, on the reverse strand, counting down.
CCTTTTTCATTTTGTAGTAGCTTATCTAAAACCTCTGTTTCTAGGCTGTACTTCCTTCCAATATGATCTGTATATGCTTCCATTGTTCTAACAAGTGATCACTTTTTCCTCTCCTGTATGTAAAAATAAACCTCAAAAAAAAAGGAAAATTAATTCAACTGATACATTCCTTCTGAGTTAACTGTATTAGGTTGGTCCCTGAATTGAGGCTTCAGCTGAAAATGCTAACAACCATAATTGGTGAATATAAAATAAAATAGTCTTGAAAAGCCATTTTTATCTTTCTGAAGACTGCCCTTACTCCAGAAGAGACTACTGTATTTTGTACATTTTCCATTTGAGATATTATTTGTAGTTTTCTTCAGGCAAGACTTTCATAATTGGCTAGCAGTGGTGAATTTGAGCAGAGCTACATTTCATTAACAGCCTTTGGTGAGGTCACATTAGTATTTGCCAGAACTTAATGTAAATTATTTACTCAACCATCGAACTGGGGAATATTGCAGCCATTGTAATGATTTAATATAAAGGGGGGGAGACTTTTTGCTCTGGATCCAGCAACATGTAAGGTCTAACTAACTGGTGTTTAGGGATCCTTCCCACTGCAAAACATTGATTTTATACAGAAAATTTTATTCCTGTATGTGTTTTGTAGGCATGGGAGAAGAAATGGATAAGAAATAATGTAAGTAGACACAAGAGCTATAAAAGCTAGAAGCTCATGTCAATTATTAAGTCTACCTGTCCTTTGTAATAAGATAGAAGTCTGTAAACTCTTGAGTGCCTGCAAGGTCTGAGTTTCTATTTTAAGCTGGTGAGCTAGAGACCCAGAAACCGTAGCAAATGCATTGTGCTAACAGTCACATCTTTGCTATACCTGTTCTATCAGTTCCTGCCTGGTTGCTTGTTGAAAACAATTTTCCCCCTGAATTTTCAGTTGTCATTTAAAAAGAAGTTTTTGAGAGATGGAAGTTGGAGGCTTCTCCTGGCTAACAATGTGCCCGAGCTCTGCCAGCACTGCCTAGCAGCACCCATGGTGCATGGCCAGCACTGTCTAGGGGGACTGCCTGCATCAGTCTGTGCTTGCCTCTGTGTTGCCAGGTTTGCTGCTACTCTTTTCCTCTGATGCCTTTGGAGGTTCTTGCTCCTTGTAACAGAACTGTTGAAGCCACTGTTGAAGATACTGAGATAACAAAAAAGTGGATATGAGTAAAACCACCTGGCACTGAATACAAACACTACTAAAAATGCCTACTGAGGCAGAGAGCATGCGATATGTCGAGTGTGTGTAGCACTTTGCACTTGAAAGCACATGTTTTTGGCATTCATTTATTCAGAGACAGCCATCAGTGATGGCAGCAGCAGTCGTAGCAAGCATCAGTGTGTCATATTCTGTGTAGGAGCAGGGGAAGCACTCTGCTGTTCAAGCAGCATTTGTGTTTTGCTTTGAAGTTGCTGTCTGCCTGAGTCTGGCGTCCCTGCCCTAACCATTTATTCTAGTGCCATCTTGTGAGAAAAACTACAGAGAAGAAGGACCCTGACCCCTTCTGCAGTTGATGTGAGAGCAAAGCTGCCTGCAGTGGGGGCTTGCTCCTTCGCCAGTTTAACTTTCCATTCCTTGAGTTGAGTGAGTAAGCAGGATTTATGTGTTTTTCTCATTATGCAAAAAAGTAGCACATGTTTGCAAATGGTGACTGATGCACATGAGGCAGTGTAGGCATTATAAATAAATTCTTTGAAAGATTGTTACCCTTTCTGGAATAGCTAATTCACAGGAATAAGATGGGAGGGTAGTGGAAATATAGTCAGCTTATGATATGAGGGACAATCGAAAAGCAGCATGCCCGTTTTGGGATGGCTAACTCAAAGTAGGACTTGATACCAAGGGAATGGAATGGGAAATGCAAAATTAAGTTTAAAGAGGGGAACAACTTCAATAACCTTGGCTATCAGTGAGTCTCTGCTGACTCACTGAACTGTGCTACGTGAGTGAAGAGCGAGTCCTGATCTCATATATACTTCCTGCCCTTCCCTGCTATCCTATTAGATATCTGTGCTTTCACGTTTTCTCAGTTTGGTTTCTAATATGTTCAAGCTGCCTGAACAGATTTGTCTAGGTATTGATGACATGGTTCAGCTTTCACATTGGTGTGCACCAGCAGTTTCTGGTGGAGGAGGTTACCCACACAGTGGTTTGTGCCGCTCATGGCATTTTTTTAGGCTTTTATTTTTAATAAAGCACCTATTAGGCTCTAAATAAATGCAAGCTAGTTGTTGTCCGTGCCACAAGTCTTTCATGGAATCATAGAATGGTTTGGGTTGGAAGGGACCTTAAAGACCATGTAGTTGCAATGTCCTCTGCCATGGGCAGGGACACCTTCCACTAGAACAGATTGCTCAAACCCCCATCCAGCCTGGCCTTGAACACTGCCAGGGATGGGGCATCCAAGCCTCTGCAATCAACCTGCTCCAGCGTCTCACTATTGTCAATGTAAAGAATTTCTTCTTAATGTCTGATCTAAATCTCCTCTTGTCCTATCCCTATGTGCCCTTGTCAAAAATCCCTCTCCAGATTTCCTGTAGGCCCTCTTTAGGTACTGGAAGCTGCTTTAAGGTTTTCCCTGAGCCTTCTCTTCTCCAGGCTGAACACACCCAACTCTTTCAGCCTGTCTTTATAGGACAGGGGCTCCAGCCCTCTGATCATCTTTGTGGCTCTCCTCTGGACTCACTCAGGCAGATCCATGTCACTGTTGTGTTGGGTACCCCAAATATGTGCGTATTTTTGGCTTTCAGAAAGTATTTGTCCTTGTAAAAGAAATACATCAAGAACGTGCATGAAAACATTTTCAATTTATGTTCCTGACTTGAGCTGCTTAAAGAACATCTAAAAATAGAAGCAGAGTAATGTAAAAAGTATTGCTAGTACCAGCAATTACTCCTTAAAGCAATGTGGAAAATCTGGTTGGATCTCCTGGGGCACAGCACTGGGCTTTTGCCAGAATGAGCTCTCCTGGAGGAGTTCTTTCTGGAAGGGTTTTCAGTCACGGTTTTCATTAGGAAATCTTGGGATGCTTCAGTCTGAAAAGCAGGATGTGTAGGTTTAAGCTAATGCAATTTTATTTCATAATAGGGAGACAATAAAAGTGTCTATGTTGAGTTGCTGTGGATCAGCTTATGATCAGTAGCTTGCTAATCATAGTGCATCTCTGAATTTCAGTTGACTCCATGCCACTACCAAAACTTATACCCAAACAAGCATTTTAAAGGAATGGTTAAAAAAAACCCAAATGCTGTGCTTTAATAGTTTAACATAAAGCTGATTTTCTGAGTTCCAGAGTAGTTGATGGAGGCATAAACTGAATTTCTAGGAAAGATTTGTCTCATGCTTCAACATCAGTACAGAGAAAATGCTTCAGAATGTTAGGGTACTGACATGTGAGATAGCTTCTTTGACTGTCTGATAAGCTTCAAGAGAAGTGGTTCAAAAATTAAATTGATACAGTATGTCTAGTAATAGCAATAAAGTCGAGCTAAGTAAAATTTAATTGATACAAATTGATATAAAAATATTTAAAATAGTGTAATCAAGGCTTTGGGAATAAACAGTTTTATAAACTCTTCTTATTGGTTCTTTTTCTTACTCCATTTGGATTTTGTTGGATAATATAACTGATTTTCAATTGCTACATCTGAGTTGTTACATTTCTTAACTTTGAAAATATTATAAAGATTCTAATGAAATGACATTTTATATTCTTAGCACAGGTGAACTTTGAAAATTTGAAGAATGAGTACAGTTAAGCAAAAAAACCCAACTTTGGAAATTACATAAAGAACATTTAAAAAATCAATGACTGTAAACCAAAATGAATATAACCTGCAAAGTAAAATTTATACACTCATCTTCTGGTTCATTAGTTTGTGGATTTTTTCTTTTTTAAAATTTTCTCTAGTTGGGGATTATTTTTATAAAGTCATGCCTGATTTTAATACTTCTGTATACTCATAAATTGCTACAGATTATTATTTTTTCTTAAAACAAATACCAGGGATTGTGTGTTGTCTCTAACAGAAACTAATGACAAACTGCATTATAACTCTAAAATAATTTCTGATTGGTAAACAGAATTCTTCAGGAAGGAGACTGGTCTCAGTGGGCCATGAGACTGTTCTGAATCACTCCTGAACCTGTTGTGTAGCATGGTGCAGGGACAAGGAGGGTTGCTGCAAGGGATGTAGCCTTTTGTGTGAGCCATCATCTCTTGCTCATTTTCATTCTCTAAAGTATGTGGGTATATTTTTCTGGAGATTGTACTTGCAGCTATAGTCCTACTCAGATGAGTTTTGAATTGCCTTCAGTATAAGGCCAAAAGGGATCTCAGAGATCATCTAATCCAAGCCTTTTAACTGGATTAGGACCAAACGTATATAAATAATCTTCAGGTGACAGCTGTTTTTTTAAAAAGCATCCAGTAAAGAAAATTGTGTATCCTCACTATGTTCTTGTATTTCACTGTTGCAGCAGAAAATTTTGTTTAATACCCTGTTGTGGAAAATAACTTTTTTCTTGTTTACTTTCTTTTTGGTAGGAAACACATTGAACAATTTATTGTCCTCCCCTTTAAAATCTACATACAAAGTTCATCATGTCCTTCCTTACACTGGTTCTTATAACCAGAGAGAGCCAATTGTTTGTTTGTGTGTTTGTTTGGTTTATCTTTTTAATGTATGTGTTTAGAGGCTTTTTTCTTGTCCCATATTTGTGTTTGCATTCTCATGAGAATGCCCCTGTAGAGAATGAGCTGCGTGTGTACTGGGTGTGTGTTAAGTGCACATAAGCATGCCCATAGTAGACGTGTTTGTGTGTAAATGCTTACTGAATAGTATATAAGGTCAAATGGGAGTGGGAATGTATAATACCTTGTGGCTTGCTTAAATATAAATCTTTAATTTCTTCCCCATTATCTGAGATGCCCATGGTGTGTTTCCCTCCCCTGCCCTTTTTCAGTCATTTTAAAGTTGAATGTTTGTGGGGAGTCGGTATTAAGAATTTATAAATATTTTCATGGAAGAGGGCATTCATCTTAATGGTATTCAGATTTTTAATCATCTCTCTTTAAAAAGAAAATCTGAAACTAGGCATAAATGGCATGACATTTTGGCCTTTTTTATTATTATTATTTTTTATTAGTATCAGATAGACCAATGCACTCAGAATTTGTCAAAAGCATTTTCCTATAGTTTTTATGCCTGGGCTGTTCACAGAAAATCTGTATGCCCTCACTCACATTGGCTTTCATAGCTGCTGGTCTCCAGAAGCCAGGAGAGATTAGGCTGGCTTGGGAAGGGAGAGGAAACTCCGCACTGCGAGTGAGCAGAGGTAGGAAAAGCTCCAGATTTCCTGTGAAATAAACAAATGGAACCTTTGTTTCCCAGGGATGACCTGGAACTTGAGTCAGTGTCAGGGCTGGGCTCCTGCTATCGTTGAGCTGAGCTCATGCAAGGAAGGGGCGGGATTCCAGCGCTCGTCTTGGACACTTTGAGCTGCTGGAAGGCAGCTTGGCTTCGCAATGGCAGAGGAGGTATTTCTTTTACAATTAGCTGGGGTTTTTTGTTGTGGCTGTTTAAAACTGTATTGTAGCATATATTCTGCAGAGCACAGGAGTCAACTACAGGGTTCTTTGGTTCTTCTGCAGACTCTCTAGATGTTGGGTAGGTAAAAAGAAGAGGAGAGTGCTGGGGGTCCTGAAGTCCATTTCTGCTGTAGAAGACTGTGTTAGAATAGGGGGTTACTTTTCTGTGAAAGCATATTCTGTCCTGGCTCTGTTTAGCTTTTATTCCTTTCAGACTGTTTGGCCATTAAACTTGCACATATGTTTTTATTTCTATATGATTTTACCTCAAATTTCTGATTCCAAAGAATACTGTAACTTTACAGTTAAGCGGGACTAGTTGCACAGTCTTTAGGATGTGTTGCCCTTTCAAATGTTTGCTTAATAAACAAAAAATCACCACACACCCCCTCCTTTTTTTCCTTCCTAAATGCATAAATAAAACTGCACTTCTCTTTTTGGCAGAAAAAAGAGGAGGAGCTTTACTAATTCCTCTTCTGCATGAAGTGACATGTGGAGTCTTTTGTACAAATGAGGAAAACTGATAGAAATGATTTTTTGGAGAAAATTATAATAGGATAGTAAAATCTAAGTAGATATTATCATTTCCTTCAAGAAAAAGCAAGGAAAACTGGAGTCAACTGCTGCTTGTAAAATTTTAGAGACAGATGAATGGAGAGACAAGAAGTAAACTGTTTAATGTTTTGCCAATACTTTGGGGTCTTTAAGTAGAAAAATGTAAACTTCTTTCAAGTCTGGCTTTTCACAGCTAATGTCAGTAAGAGGAGTGAAGAAATTAATCTACAAATTCCCTGAGTTGCTTTTTCTCTTAAAATGTGCCATGTGTCTTTCTTTTTTTCTGACTTAAAAAAAAAAAAAAAAAAAGAAAAAAGGAAGGAAGGAAGGGAAGAGGGTCATAGACCAGCCAGGCAGTCAGTGGGATAAAAACTGTTGGCTGATTTCTAAGATGCCTGATTAACTCCTTTTAATGTGTGTTTTTATGGGAGGTCAATGGCATTTCTTGTTTCTAAAGTAGTTCTTAAATACTAGGGACATGAGCGTATATTATTACAGTTAGTTGACTAAGTGCTTCGTAAAAACTTCCCAATAAAATCCAAGGAGCGGGGAGAGAAGACTCAGCTCCTGGGGAGGAAGTCCTGATGCAACAGCAACTGGTAGCCAAGTAGGGGCTGCTGATGACAGCTTGCTGTTGGGCACTGTGCTATTTGCCACACACTGGCCACCCAGAGAGCAGTAGACGTCCATTTGTACAGCTGACAGTGTCCTTTGCAGCAGTCTCTGTACCTAAAGCACTCACTGAAAAGCTGAAACGCATAATATTAGTCATTTTCCTTTTGTGTTTTGAATTTTGGAGCTTCAATCAAAGGGAAAGAGATGAGATTCCAGTCAGTTGAAAGAGAAGTGGATGGAGATGCTAATGCATTTTGCTTTCTTACTTGTTGCTCTGCAGTTTTCCCTTGGAGGATGGAATACTAAAAGTGAAAATTAAAGATAATATGAGCAGAGAAGAAGAAATACAGTGCCGAAAGGGAAGAAATACTTGCACTAAGTCTGAGATTATTTGCATGATAGCATAGTGTAGTATCATACAGTACTTGTTTTAATCATTGAATTTGAAAAAGATAATTGAACAGCTGCTTCTCAGTTTGTTGTCAGCATAACTTTCACAAAAGAGCAAAGAAGTACTGTTGCCACTTTAAAAAGGATTCCCTGCTTGCTGTTTTCCTAGATTATTTTGTTTGTTTGGTTGAGAGTGAGATGAAAATAGTTTCACTGCTTTCCTTATTGCTGCAAAAGGAATTGGATATCCATGTAGCAGTTGTTTGTTAATCATTATTTTGAATATTTGAATAATATTATGAATTATTAATTAATTAATTTTTGTAGAGGAGGGAGGTTTCATGACAGCATTTTCTAAGCTGGATGGTACAATCTGGATCATGCTAGTTACCAACAGCAATCTGGATAGGCACAGTTCTGGGAAAGTAAGAAGGAATTTCATTCACTCAGTGCAGACTGACTAAGGGATTTCTCCTAGAGGAGACAGAAATTAATTTTGAATTGCAACCTCCAAGTGACACAATTTCTGGTGAGGGGTGCAAGGCAACATGATCCTTTACATTTGTGTGAGCCACAGTCAGGAAAACAGATATAGCAGCGAAGAAAGAGACTGATCTGCTCAACAAAAATGTTTACTGTTGTTACAAAAGCACCTTCTAGCATTGCAAAAGTGCAGCTTGAGACAGAAAGAAAATGAGCTGGTTAATACAGCTTATTTTGGTGTGCATGCATTCAGTGCTGTGTGAGTTTCATTCTGTATTTGCTGCTTTTTGTTGTTTTTTTTTTTTTTTATTTTCATTTGCTAAAGTGTTTTGACTCATCAGCAATTCTCATATGTCTTGCTCTGATATGTTTCTGCAGCATCTACCAAATCTAAAGTCTTACATTCACTTTATCACAATTAACCTTTTAGGAAGGCAGATTTTTAGTTCATTAATGGTTTGCAACTGACAGCCTGACAGCATCAAATGTCAGTATTTCAAATTTTACAGAAATATAGATGTTATAAGTTGTGCAAGTTAAGTCACATAGGTTTCTCTCCTCTCCCACAGCATATTGGTAGAAAAAATGCCTCTCCACTCTCCTCCCTGCCCATAAATTGAAATTTTAAGAACTTTTCAAAATATGAATTCACAGCAGCTTTAGAGTCTGAAGTCACCTGCTGGTAAAACACGTTTAACTGTGGAGAACAGTGGTGTAGAAGGCAATCTGTGCACTATTCTGCTTTCCAAGCTACCTAGAGTTTCAATGAAAATAATGTTTATATGTTCATGCTTTTGTTCCTATCCCTTTTTTCCAGGCATAAAGTTAAAAATAAAAGATTTTGCATTGCGTATTTTACCTACTTATTTATTTGAATGTTATTTGAGATAACACATATTTCTCTGATGACTTGCATAATGCTAATGAAGATATTCTTCATCTGTGGTTTGTAGACTGCTGGTGGTCTGCTAAACACCTGGTAGTTTTAGTTCTTGGATAGCTGCATGGGACATTTGGTGCTGGCTCAGGTCATTTCTAGTGGAGCTCAACAGCTGGAAACAAGAGCTAAAGTAATTTTCCATTTAAGCACTTATGAAATCGCTGAAGAGGTGGTTTGTTGTTGTAAATGGGAAGTTAGGAATCTGTGAAACAGTCTCTCTCTAATTAGATGTTTTGGCCACTATGAAGATTTGAGACTCTCCTTTTGATGCAAAAATATAAATTACATGAATGTGGGGGATATAAACAGTTGCAGCTCAGCATAAATGTCACTATCATTTCTGAGGATGTAGTGTGTATTCATACACTGAAATACTGAAATATTGTGTATCTGAAGACATCTTAAATCTGTAGCACTTTTTCAGAGAAAGGTAGAGAGAGTTAAGCCTTTTCAGACTGCTTAACAGAGTCGAACTTATTCAGGAGGTTGGTAAGTTGTTATGAGAACTTCACTGATAGTGTTGTGGTAGATATAGTCCACCTCACAGGTCAGAAAACACTTGCGATGTTTGGACAGGAAATGCAGATATATATTTCTGTACAGTAGATTTGTCTTTTTCATTGCAATAGCTGACTGTTAATCCAGTGTTTGCTTTTTATAATCTTAAAGACTTACTGGGGGTTTCTCTGCTTCTGTGGGAGCTACAGAAGATGGCCCAGGAAAGCAGACTTGTGTATGCCATAAAATACTTTCAGCTGTGAAATTTCTCTGTGGAAAAATTCTGTAGTGGCATACAAATCAAGGGTTTTAAATTAACCTGTAAGAGCTAGTGCTTTATAATTTTGAAGACTTTTCTAGTTATCTTCTCCATGTATTTTTGTTCTCCCTATTGTTTTGCTTTCTTTTTAACTAAAAAACTAGGTTTGTTTGATAATGTTTGGGGGGAGAAAGGAATTGGAGTAGTCCTTTGAAGTTTCCTGTGTCTTAACACTTTGGGTTTATGTCACCTTGCTTTATTTAAATGTACTTTGCAAAGTGTTCTGTGTCCAATATTCCATTTCCATGTGTTAAAAGAATGAGATTTCCAGGGAACTGGAAAGATCCCGAGACATCTGTAACTCAGATCAGAACTGTGTCTGGGCTGGTACAGTGCCTCCAAACAGAGTTCATTACTGAAAGAGTGTGGGAACAGAGTCAACATGCAGAGAAATTCCTGCATTGAATCTTCACAGCCTCTAGTAATTTTGAATTTTGTGTTTAATAACCCTAACGGATTTTCCTTATCAAGCAGTCACATTTCCGTTGCATGTAACACATTAGCATCTGTAACTCCTGTGAAAGTGTTCCACTCAGTAGAATCACACATTGTGAGAAAGAGTTAACCTCTCTTTGTTTTGAATATGGTACCTGCTAATTTCATCTGTTAGCCTTTAATTTTTATTACAGGGAGGGATAATAAGTGCTTGCTGGCTACCTTCTCAGTGACTCCTCTGGTTTTTATAGACTTGTGTTAAATCATCTGTGTGAATCTTATCTTTCCAGAATGAGGAATCTGTTCCATAGGTCTGATCGTTCTTGGTGCCTTTCTGTCTTTTCCAGTTCCTTTAGGGACTGAGGTGGGTTATGTGCGAGGGGGAAAGAAGTGAGGACCGCACACAATAATCTATGTGTTGAATGGATTTATAAAGCATTTTGATAGTGCTTTCCATTGCTGTTTATTGCTTTCCAAAGTATTAACAGCTGTGTGTTTCATAGCCCATCATTTCTGTCTAAAGATAGTATTTTTTCTCCAACTCTGTAATTTTACTTTTATCTGAACTGAGTTGCTGTCTTTCCCCTTTTCTGGATTATCTCTGAATGTGTAGAAAAAGAGAGTCTTGTTCTAGATCCCTGAGGGACGCTACTGGCCATCACAATGAAATCCTATCTTTTGTTTCCTGTATTTTAATCAGTTACTTACCAAGTCAATATTTTGTATAAAAAGATGATCAATAAACTCTTTTTAATCTCATGTTTAGATGTTAGTGTGCACTCAGGTGACAATTTCAGTCTTCTTCAGGAGCCAGGGCCAACAACTTTTTTGTTTGTGTTTTTCAATGGAAATTCCTGTGAATTGGCCAGGAAAAGCAGAAGATGACATACTGGATTTGCATAAAGACAGCATTGTATTGCTCTAACACCAGCAGGTATGCTTTCGATAAATTTGTTGGTAGATCTATAGAGATAGATGGAGAGAGAGAGAGAGAGAGAGGTATGCCAGAGATACTCCAGGCTTGCCATTGCCATTTTGTCTTTATTTTGCCATGAACATTCAGAACCACATAAAACATTCCTTGTCTAGACTGGTAAGTGATTTTCTAGGAATTTATGTCATTTCCAAATACTTTTTGGTGTAATTAAGTAAAGCACTAGTAACTTCATTAAATATTTCAGAAGTTACAGTTATTTTGAAAAATAAAATAGTTTTTAATCAAAGCAAATATGACTGTTTCTTGAGTATTCAAAACATTTGTTCTTAGGCTTGATGAAGTCTAAGCAGTTTAACTGATGAGATAGTTTTGCAGGTTTTATCAACTGTAAAAACCTCAGAAGAATGATCATTGGTGATGAATCAGAAAACAAAGTCCCATCAAAATCATGGTTTTTTTCTAAAATTTCCTTTGTTTGGGTACTTCTGCGCTGTTTTCTTTACTTTGTTTACTTGCTGGCTTGCCTGCCTGCTTGGATTCCAGTGCCATGACAGTGGATGACAGATACGGTAATTGTAAGATGCTCTTGACATTCAGTACTCTATTTCTAGGGCACCAAGTGAACTGAGTGTAGTGTAATGTGATCACAAAGTGTTTACCATTCTCCAGAATGAGAATTAGAGTATTGTAGTAGGAGTTAGAGTGACATGCTATTTTTGTTCCCCTTTTATTTGTTCTTCTGCATTCAAGAAGTAACTTTTGTATTTGGTAAAAATTTATCAGTTTCTTTATGAACACTAGAAAACCTTCCCCTGGATACCTTTAGTTTTTCTGCATTCGAATTCAAAAGCTTTTAACATGCAAGCAGAATATACTTCTTGACTAGTTGAATGTTACTTTCCTCTAATACTGGCAATACTGGCATACTAACCTGTTTCTGGAGGACTGATGTTCATGAACAGTTACAGGGCCTCCACCTCTTCGCTGTTCGCTTCAAAAAACTTGTCTCCTTTGTTCAAAGTTGATAAATGTGGTCAGAGTCATGCTGATGGCTGAAATTATGTCACTTTTAAAGGATCTCCAACAGGATGAAGGCTTTGCTCTTTTCCTTTGTAAGAGTGGGATGTTATTTGGAGGGACGTCTTTTATTTAGAGATTTGTTGATTTTGCTGGGCGGTGTTCATATGCCTTTCACAGCACCTAAGTACTGGGTTTTGCAGTCTTACTGTGCAAGGGTAAAATCTTTCATGGGTAAAATCTTTCACAGGTAAAATCTTTTTCAAAAGAAAAAATATTTCTTTGCTAAGATAGGTTGTAATTCAGAAAGCCTGTGTTCATGTTCATCCAAGTCAAAAGGCATCTAGCATAGACAGTAGTTGGAAAAACTACATGTAAGTCTGCTGGCATATGGACTAAACGTGAAGATGTGTTATTTTCAGATTGCCCACTAGAAGGTAATATAGCTCAAGTAGGTGCAAAGAAACTTTAAGATGAAATTTAAAAATACTTTAATTGCTTTGTTCTCTGCATTCCGTGAAATATTTGCCACATAAACATTCCATTACAAAAGTTCTGTGCGTGTGTGCCACATCTGATCCTGTGGTCAGCGTGCCTATTCTTTATGGAAGTATCATCTGGTATGTAGAGCTTGAGTGTTGTTCATATTTAATCTTTTGAATGATATAAAGGCCAGCACTACTGCAACCTTGCCCTGTGAAGGGTCAAAATGTGACATGCTGGCACCAGGAGCTATTGAAACACACTGTGACATGCTGACCATGCTTTCCCAATGAACTTAAGCTGGTATAAATGAGCACTGCAACCTACAGTTGCACCTAGCCCCTACAACCATTAATTTTCCTGCCTCAGTTCTACCCAAATGTTTGTGCAGCTGTTTAGCAGAGCAGATAAAACTAAAACTCTCTTTTGTTCTTCCTTCCCTTCTGCATTACCTTTTAACGTGGATCAATTCCCTCCACTTCCTTGCAGATACACATTTGTCATGTCACAGGGGAGGAGTGGTGGCAGGAATCCATGGCCAAGAGTGGCTCTGTGGGGATTTGGCCACCTTTGGTGGGTGGGCTTGGGCAATGACAGGGCTGTTCCCTGTCTCTTGCTCACAGCAAGTGAATTAGAGATGCCCATGAGACACCAATTATGAGACATCCTGTCTCTGTGCTCATACTCAGAGTAAACTAGGAGCATGAAAATAAGAAGGATTTTGCTTGCCTGTGCTTGCAACAGTCTGGTTGTAATTGAGGACTTGATGAACACTAGTTTCCTGTCCCATTCATTAACCTAACCTAGTTTTAAGGAAATTACCCTGTGTTGCAGTGGGAATGTCCTCCCAGATGATGTCAGTAGAAATGTATGTAGCTTGGGCAACTGGGGCTCTCTATATTAATTAATTGGGTGTGCATTGGGCAGATGTACCTATCTAGTTGTTATTAAAAAATAGTAATAATTGTAATTCAGGAGCATATGAATGATATTTCTACCAAAGCACAGGTGAGTAGAAAGTAGGTACAAAGGAAGAAGCTATTTGAGATGACTGAGACAATTTAATATGCAGGCAGACACTTTCCCTAAAGAATTTTTATTTTCTTTATAAATGTTTCTTAAAATTCCCATTACCCTCTTTGAAGTGCCATATGGTGACCCGTTAGGAAAAGTGTTAACTCTGTCCTTTTGAGAAACCCCAGGATAGCAATACTTGATCATGCTGTCACAGAAAGTACTTTATGTGGAGTTGAATGTTAATATCATGGGAAAAACTGAAATCCTGAACATTTTTCTTATTTTGTCTTTGACAGAATAAGGGCATTTTGATATCTGGAAGTTTTCGGTGCTTATATATTTGGGCTTTCTTTTTAAATTTTTTTGAATTTAAGGTAGACCAGGTAGGATGCATTGAGGACTTATTGGTGTTCTTTAGGCACTTGAAGCATATTAGGAAAAAAAAAAGAATACATTTGGCTTCCCCCTCACAACAGTGGCATTATACATAGTCAGTGAGAAGACTATTTATGCTATTGGTCATCCAGATTTGGATGACCAGTGGGTCTGGTGACCATTTCTCCTTCTTTGTGAAAAAATGTTCTCATTTACAACATGGACTCTCAAAAATACATTAAAGAATACAGCTTTTATATTGTCTGTAATAGTGGCCTTGGATTTGAATGTAAACCTATAGGCGAAAAAATTCTCATGGGTATAAATAGCATTCAAAAATACTAGTTGAAGGCTAAAAGGAAGTATCTTGGTCAAACATGGCATATTTTTTCCTCTGACCTCATTGAGGTTTTCTGAAATTCTGCAAGTTCTCAAGGTACATAACTGCCTTTTCCTCTCCTGTATAAACATCAGTGCATATTGTTAAATTTTCACTATTCACACTGACAAACAATGTTAAGCTTAAAAACATTCGTTTTTTCAGCTCATACCTCTCATTTTTATGAATTCTTTAATGTCTGATGTATTCCTTAATATCTTCAAGGAGTTATATTTCAAGTAGCAGTGCCAAAATAGAGCTGATGCCGAGTAAAATTTTTCTTCCTTATTTCTGAGTAAATAAGCTGTTGCTTTGAGAAGCATATATTTTTAAAGGAGAGTTAGAGGATGAGCACGTTCCTTTAGTGCAAAGAAGTATTACAAAATCTTCTGTATGAACCTAGCTGGTGCACAAGTGACAATTCAGTTGGAATTGTCGGATGAAATCTTCTAGAGACACAAGACTTCAACAACAGAAAATCCTGAAATACAATTTTAAAATATCCCTGAAGGAGGAAACCTGATCACAGGTCTATTTTTATTTCTCTTGTCAACGTTGAATAGTTGTAGGGCCGTAATGCCCTCAAGTGAGAAAAACTCATTAGTATAGTGCCCATTACATGCTCTGCTTCTCATGTGTTGTTCTGTGTTGTTAGAGACTGCAGTTGAGCCAAAATACATAAATGAGAGGAAATGAGACTGTTTAGATTGTACCGTGACCTCATCCATGTGACTTTGTGTGCCCCCTCAACCAGTTCTGTAATCACTGTTAATTCAGTATTGGAGGAAACTGGTCTGCAGTGATAGGATTTGCAGTGTACCAAACTGCCAGTCAGGGCCTTTTCTGCTAATAGAAGCTGTTGTTTAATGCAAGACTATCCTTCCCTTGACTTCGTAAATCCAAGCATTAATACCTGCATGTTGCTGCTAAATCTCTCATCCCTTTGAATACCTGTACACCAAATCATGGTCATTATTCAATGCTTTCATCAGTTGTTTCTGCATCAAGAGGGCACTTCATCCTCTTTCATCTTTAGGGCTCACTTGCCAGGCAGTTAGGGGGCTTTGTATCTGGCAGCTAAATAATCAAATTATACTCACCTTGCAGAGAGAGTGGGATCAAGATTTAGCCTGGATACATTTAGCCTTGAGGATACATTCTGTTGTGTGTTGGGAGTCTGACTAACTGCCCCCATCTAGAAATCAGATTCGTGGTAATCAGCATATTGGTGGAGGATAGAGGGAAACTGAAATGGTACTCTTTTTGAGAGTATCTCTGAAGCACAGGGCTAGAAATACACAAGGCAGAGGGGAGTGTGCTGCTTGACAGCTTTCTTGCTAGGCAGAAAAGCTGAGTGGATGATGCCATAGCATGAATATAGTAATTGATGAAGATACATAAGAATGAATATCACCAATTTTATTTTGTTGCAGGCATTTTGTCTCTTTTACTTTGTTGGTTTATTTTTGTTTGTTTACTGTTATTTCGGTTTACCCATCTGAGGTTGATTATTGCTTGTAGTAGTAGTCCTCTGTAAATCATTTGTTTTTTTCTCAAAATAAATAAAAATTTCAACCATTTAAAGAGGTGCTGTCAACTTAAAAATCACACTCAATCTAGGATGAATGAAATAAGTTGTCCTTGTATGAACAGAAGTCGAGGGCTTTTCCCTCATATGCCCTTCTTTCTGCTTCACTTTTGTTACTGAATAGCACCTTTACTTAAGTAATTTCATCCTATATTCAGTCCACTAATTAAACTTCTGTGAGTCTTCCCTGAAACTGGGTTAAAGGGTTATTGTTTAAAAATGTCTGTAAACATTTTTTAAAGGAAAATTTTAGGATCACATTATAATGAATTATTTATTGTTAAAAAAAACCCCAAAGCTAACACACCCCCACAAACTTAAGTGTAGTTTACCTCTGTTTATTTACTGTCCTTTTTTTATTCCTATATTTTGTATTTCTGTTACAACTTTTTATGTTGTCTAACTTCTAACTAAAACTGCAAGTTTTAAAGGAGCCTAATTATTTTTTTTCAGAGTGTTGGGAAGAAATTACCTCCAGCCACAGCAACTCAGGAGCCAACAAAAATAGAAGTGGACAGCAGAACAAAAAGTAGGTTCCATAGTTTTTTTCCTTCATTGCCCTTTGTGCTACTAAGCCTCTTAAGAGCAAGTTGAACATTTTTCTTGTTTTGGCTAAAAGACTGTCCTCTATATATGAAAACCAAGGATACAGCTGGATATATTTGGGATAAACTTTGAGCAGGCAGTACGTAGACAGAATGCTTTGTTTCACTGAATTCTCTGAATTGTTTTTGCTCTGGTAATCCTACCTTGAATTTTCTACTATTAAAAATCAAATTTAATTACATGATCAGCCTTCATCCTTGAGGGTACATCAGAATTAATCAAAGTTGAAGATATGACTTCAGGCTGTAACTTGAAGGTAGGTCACAGAAAAAATACCTCTGATATGAGTGCCCTCACTTTTTTCCTCTTTTATTTCTTTTGTTATGTAGCAGAAATTATGTGTGTGGGTGATATAGTTTGTATGGGAAGTGAACAGTGTCTAAGAACTTCAGTTCTGATTATGTCATTTCAATGTTTAGTAGACAAAAAGCAATAAATAAATCTTCTAGGCAGGTTTCAGTGCTGTACTAGGGAGGCATATGTAACTAGCTTACCAAATAACCCAAGTTTATATTCCCCCTTGTTTGATTTTATTTACACAAAGTTATACAACTAAATGTAATGAATTCTGGTAGAAAACAATAAGGAAGAGAATTTCGCCATACCTTAGAAAAGAAACTGAGTATAATATAAAGTGTTGAGTTTTTAAGTCGTACACAGTCCTCATTCCCTGCTCTGTTTATCATTTTGGATATTTAGCAGATAACACTTTGTCTCAGAACTGACACACGTAAAGACATAAGAAAGCATTTGGAGGAGCAGACCAGGCACTGTCTGTGAGAAGTGTATGGTTATGACCTGGTTTACCACATGTATTCAGCTCAGACTTGCAAAAGCAGTTTAAAACAGCTTTTAGTGAGTTATTATCCATTAGCTGCACAACAGTAATTGATTGCTGCGTTGTTTTTTCTTGCTGCCCTTGTGACATCAGGCTGTCAATGGGACTCAATTGCCTTGAGGAAGTGAGAACTTGGAATACTGAAAAATGTGTGAACTGGTAGTGTAGGGCAGGGCTCCTGAACTGATATGTTTTGGAATTACCTTTCCCAACCTGCAGCTTGAGCAGGTTAAGCTTGCCAGAGTGTAAGTATCATCAGGAGGGGTGGTCCCATGGGGTTTCCCACCTGCAGCACCATCCAGGCTTGTGTGGTAAGCCAGACTGGGAGACAGCTGCCTCTTTTCACAGCAGTTCATACTTCTGACAGCTAAAGCTGCTCACTGAATCATATCCCAGGGCACTAGGGTTTCGTTCTTTCACTGCTTCAAAACTAAAGCGGAAACCTTCTGAACAATATTTAGAGAAATGTACCTTCTACTGTGCGACACTAAACTCTGGCTGACACAGAGGCCGTTCTCCATCAACACATTTGGGCTCTGATTGGTTCTTTCTTCACCTTTTTGTTATTTCCCTCAGATGTGCCATTTTGGTGAGAAAATTCCTCTTCTTGCCATCTATTTTCACTGTGGTTGTGTGCAAATGTCATTCAATATCCCTTTTGCCAGAACGAGTGACAGGGGTGAGCTTCTTACCTGCACAGTATCTTCTACATGTCCTGTGAATTTACCTAAACTTTAGGATATTTTACCCTTCCTGGATTTTCTGGGACCTCAGTAGAATATTTGATATCTCTGTTCTTGCTTGGGAAAGAGAAGCACATGTATGGAAAAGTCCAATATCATGTAGTTTAGATATAATAATGTGATTTAGATTCCCTTGGGTTTACTACTGGAGATGTATGCTGCAAGAAAGAGAGGAATTATATTGGTAGTTTTCCACCTTCCACCTGTTTATTTCCATGAATGATGTTGTTATTCCTTAGTCTCAACTGGGTAAAAAATCTAGTTGTACTGTTGAAGAGGCTGTTGAAAGAGGAAACAGGGAGCAATAACATTTTCTGTTTCTGCCCACAGGAGCTTCGGTATGGAGTAATGGTTGCTGATGCTTCCCACCTGTTGATTTGAGTCTGCTTTTTTCCTGTACCTTTTCTGATGTGATAGGCAGTGATTTGCAGGAAGGCACTAAATATGCTTGCCATTTGCTCTTAGTACGTGCAAGATGGCCTAAGCTCTGCAATGGGATGAGCTGAGCAGTGCAAGAGTCAGAGCAGTATGTTCTATAGGTGCATCTCCCGACAATTTGCTGTGTAAATCTCCCTAAAAAAGTGGGCTTAATGTTTTAGGAGATAAGCAGGTGGCTCTTCAGGGCCAAAGAGGACTTTCTACTCAATGGGAGAGCACAGTGAAAGTACCAATCCTTAAAGAGCATAAGTAGACCCTTGGAAAACATGACTAGCATTTTAGGAATGAAAGAATGCTTCTTTGAAGAGGGGAACTGTTTGGTGTAGATTTGTGGGTGCCTAGACTTATCTGGGAATTATTCTGCTGTTATATTTCTGTCTTTCTTGCGTAGCTGGGATGGCGCATGCATGCATATGTGTTTATAATTCTGTCTCTGGGGTGATATATATTGTGTTTTCTATGAAGTAGCTTGCTTTTAGTTTAAGTGGCTTGTGGTATAAGGGCTATATTGTGGAAAATATACATACATTTTTATATTTGGATTCTAAAATTCAGCAGAACAAAACAATTCACAATGATTGAAAGAGCTACTGCAGATTACTGAGATTGCAAAAAAATGGAGGAAAAATAAGCAGATAACAAAACAGCAAAGGCAGTCAGTCACAGAATGCATTGACCACAGCACTTGATTTGATTACTCCACTCACTATTTGCAGTTTGCTATTGCATAGGAATACCAAAATCCTAGCAAGCAGCTTATCATCTTGCTGGATGGCAGAAGGCATAAGAAGTAGCTGACTCTGGATTTGTGGGGCCCTAGTTACTTCTGTTTCTGCTTTTTGTCTTGATGAGGTGGGGTTTTTTTACAGTTTGCATCTCATGAAATTCTCTGACAATATTGATTAGTGTAACCCATTTATGAGTCTTGAGTATAGCAGTTAGTAGTAAAACCAAATTCTGCTGCAGTAAGTGTTTGGATTTTTTTCATCTGGTTTGTGGTTTTGGTAACAATCGCACAATTTTTTACTAGACTTTTTATATTTTATTCCATTTTAGAAACATTTTATGAGTGATAATTAAAGAGAGGAAGCTTAAGCTCAAGGAACACCGTTTTCCTGCTGCTTGTTTTCTTACGTAGTATTGCTGTTTGTGTCTATATTGATTGGTGTATGATTTAGACTTCATCAAGGGGGAAACATTTAATCTTCAAAAATCAGCTACACATTTTGTGGTTTGTTACATTAAAGAAAAAAAAAATCAGTTTCTGAAAACTTCAAAGGGTGAATCCAGCTCAGTGGTTAGCTTACCTGAGATGGAGGAAATCTTGCTATGGGGTGAAACAGTTCTTGCCTAACAAGAAGTAAGCAACATGAGCAGAGTTAAGAAGAGGAAATTGTGTCACCCTGGCCTAAGAGGAAAAGCAAATTCCAGACTCACTATCCCCTGTGAAATTTAAGCTTGAAGGTATGTTTGTCTGTGGACTACTGTCTTGAAAGTAACAGCTTGTCCTAAGGGTCTGGCAGGAGGACAAGTACAAGAGACATGCTTTTAAAGTGAAACATGGTCTACCAATACAGTAAATGGAGTTCACCAAGTTCTGGTTTGAATGGTATAATATTTAACCAGTCTCTCAAAATACAATCTGATGAATTTAGCTCCTAGAGTATTGCAGGACCCCAATTCATATAGAAGGTCTATGCATTGACAGCAGTGCTTTACACTGCAATTGTACATATATATCAAATTCTGTGGGTGAAATACAGTGCTTGCAATGGCCTAGGCAGTGAAGTAGCTGTATTCTGTAGGAAGACTATCTCCTGCTGTCGTTCTGCCTCTTTGAGGTAATGAATGGGGGGAGAGGTGCTTGAGACTGTCTAAAATATGCTGCGTTCTGAACTTGGGACAGACTGTGGGATGTAAGGTGCTGAACAGAAAGAGATGCATGTTAACTGCAGACATAAAATATCCAGTTATGTTGACAGGATAGATAGCCCCTTTATAGTGTTTAGGATGGTCCTGACACTTTTTCCTCAACAAAGTGTGAGCAGTGACACATCACTTGTAATAAATATCTAGTTACAGCTTTTTCTTCCAACTTCTGAGCTACAAGAATGGTGGTAGGAAGGGGAATTGCATGTCATCCTGGGCCTGTGGGGTCTATTAGAGAAGCTAGCAATGGCTTTGTTCTTCCAAAGGATGGGACTAGGAGGGACACAGGCAGAGAAGATGCTTATTGTTGTGTCATCTTTGTACTTAGTCTAATTGGAACAGTACAGTTCAAAATCACAGAATGTAACCGAGGGTACATATTTTCAAATAGGATTATGCCTAGCCCAAGCATAGTTCAGAGTATGATGGGCCAGAAGCTGAATATCCTACATTAGATCCAGCCTGTTTTAAGTTGTAAGATATTTTGTAAGGTTTATCTGCTCACTCAGTTGCCTGAGCAATGCCTGTTGCCTATGGCAGGTTGTTCTCCTTCGCTTTGGGGGAGCTGTGAGTTTGCAGGGAGAGACTCTGTGTTCTGACCAAATAAAATATTGTTGAATTAATAAATGTAGATGAAACAGCTTGTGAGTATTGTCTATTGTCTTTTTTTCCATCCTTAATGTTTCAAAGTTGTCTGCTGATGGGGGTTTATTAACAGCTATATTTTTTAATATGTCTTCAGGTCAAAGATAAAAAGAGGCTTCTTGAAGAGCCATCTATTGATGTATAAACCCAGCCTTGGATGTCAAATGTAAAAATAAGTCTTATCATCTGTAGTTGAGGGATGCTTCATATTGATGTCTGTTTGAAGATTTAATTTTATTTGTTCAGCCTGGAGAAGAGAAGGCTTTGGGGAAACCTTCTAGTACCCAAAAGAGGCCTACAAGAAAGCTGGAGAGAGACTTTTTACAATGGCAGATGGGGACAGGACAGGAACTTTAAGCTGAAATTGGATAGATTTACATTAGATTTTAGGAAGAAATTCTTTACTCTCAGTGTTATGAGACACTAGAACAGGCTGCCCAGAGAAATAGTGGATGCCCCATCCCTGGCAGTGTTCAAGGCCAGGAGGGATGTGGCTTCGAGCAACCCGGTCTAGTGGAAAATGTCGCTGCCCATCGTGGGGGGGTTGGAACTAGATGATCTTTAAGGCCCTGTCCAACACAAGCAATTCTATGACTCCATGATTCTGTGATTCATGACTTATGTCTATTTGCCAGGCTTGTAATAGGATATATTGTTTTGACCTTTAGTTTTTTGGTGGCGTTTGGTTTTGTTGTGGTTTTTTTTCATTCACTTGAAAAACCCCCAAGTTCAACAAGTTCCAGTGTGGTCTCTGCAGTGCTCTGTCTGAAATTAATATTTCCTTTTATCTTTTCCTCCTTCCTATCTAAATTGAACTGCTGAAATTAAGGTCTTCTGCATCCTCTTGTGGTATTGTCCTGTGCTGATTAAGGCCAATTTTAGTACCAGAGTGACATAACCTGTTAATCTCTGCTTTTGTTAATCTGTTTTTTGAAATTTCATGTTGCTTTGAGTCCCATTAGCTTTGGTTTTATTTACTTAAATTACATTGGTCTATCATTCCCTTAGGAGAAATCTGAAACTGACTTTGTCCAGTCACTTAGATTGTTCCAGACCCAGCTCTATTGCAGCGTGATCCACACAGCTCTTGATAGGCAGAGGAATGTTTTGATTTAGTGTATGTCAGTGCAAATTGCACTTCAGAGGGACCTGGCTCTTCCATAGGTTGTGCGCTGTATCTGTCTTTGTACCCTCCCTGCCCTGATGGAGCCTCAAATACCCAAAGTGTTACAGTGCAGGTTTTCTATATATAGTAAGTGTAAAGAAATAAGTCCTGTTGTTTCAATTTAGTTTATGTTCCTGTGGCTTGCAAGTAGCTATTTCTCTTAATCAAACATGACAGTTGACTAGATATAGAGGTCATCAAAACTGAGACATTTAAAGTGAAGAGAACACTTCTACATAGTCACATGCCCTTCTACAAAGGTTCCAAGAGTATCTGTGTGTGTTTCTTTGGTCTTTTAAACCTGCTGTCTTAGAGTATCATATATTTTTATACGTTATTTAACAGCTGGAATACATATTCCCTTTTTATTTGTGAGGCACATTGACATACTTGTTTGTTGCACAGCAACATTATAAGTAACTGCTTTTCATGACAACTGCTTTTTATGATTTCCAAGTAGGAGTGGTGGCTCCTGTGTTTTCCAGATGAAAGGCGAGATGATGCCTTTATTTATAGATGGTAAAGGGAAAAGGGAAGAGGAAACTTCAGACAATATGCAAACCTCTTCTCTTATGCTGAGTGTACAGAAGATTTAGTTATGAATGCCTTTATTAATGTATGATTTTACCATCTTCATAAATTCAGAAATACCTGCTTTCTTGCACATCAGGAGATACATAAGCTATGTCAGCATACTGGGTCTTTTATGCTTCCAATTTTTGTTATCTGTTGGAATGCCATACCAGTAGAACTGTTGAAGCAAGTGTCAGATGCATGCTTACTCTAAGGGAAATGATTTGTGGCAGGTTGCTGTCTGGAGCAATTTCATTTGAAATAATGGTTCTAGGGGCTACAGAGCCAACTCCCTGGATGACATGTACGGGAATACTCATCACTGTGAGGTTTTTAAATATTTCATATATTTATCAAGGTCTAAAATACAAAGAGAAAGGTGGCAAGAAAATAAAGCAGCAGCAGGAGGCCCTTGTGGAATATTTTATGAAGATTTTCACCCTTGGATAAGCAGTTGTTATATATGATAATTTATCACATTGGATGTTCTTCCTTTCAGCCAAGGAGTATTGCAAAGTGATATTTCCATATGAAGCACAGAATGATGATGAACTCACAATCCGAGAAGGTGATGTCGTCACACTTATCAGTAAGGTAAAAGCAATATTTTTTTCCTATGAGCAGGGATCCAGTTTTTAAAATCAGGTTCATTCAATTGCTATAAAATCCCTGTTTGTGCCTTTGACAGTGTCCTGTCTAAAACAATGTTAGTTTGACACTGAAACACTACATAGTCTTCAGAGCCTACTTCTCCCTTCTTCTTTGTGCTTTAGAGCCTTACCTTGATGATGTAAGTGGGAGGTGTCCCTGCCCATGGAAGGGGGGTTGGAACTAGATGATCTTAAGGTCCTTTCCAACCCTAACTATTCTATGATTCTATGTTTCTATGTTAAGTGAAGAGCAGTAAACATGTCCTCTTGAGTTTGCATGCTCATACAACTCATTTTAATTTGAATCTGCTGGCAGATCTACATACATAAATTGTAAATTGATCCCTGTATCAGACATAAAAGTAGAGAATTAACTGGAAGGCTCATGAAGGCAGGAGCTTTGAACATCTCTGTTAGATGTGTGAGTTATCTTTCTTGTAGGAATTGTGAATTAGATTTTTTTGGGTTAGATGAAGATAATGTGCCTGTATTAGCTTGATGAGCTAAACACTTATTTAAAATGTAGCCACCCTAACACTATGGTAAAACAGCAAAAGGTGATAAAACAAGTTAAATAATTTTGAATGTGTGTTCTTTTCTTTAAAAATACTTGAAATTATTCAAGATTAGAAATTAAAAATCAGTCCCAGGATTTATATTAAATCTCCAAAAACTATGCAGTAGATGGTGAGTAAACAGTTGGCTTTCTTTTTAGACGAGCTGTGCACCATGATACAAAGAACAAATTATAGTTTAGATGCACCTTATTTCCAGCTCTAGTTTGAAGACTTTGAAGTTTGCTTAAATGTTTTTGACTGCTGGACCTAAGTATTTGGGGAAAAAAGAAAAAAAGCTACAAACTAGAAAAGGCCATTGCTTTTTCATTATGAAGATGAATTGTAATGATGTGCACAATAGTGCTGCTGTTGTTTGTGCTTATATGAAAGTAAAAGAATTAATTCTACAGTTGATAAGTTTTGTAAGAAATTGTTATTTGACTGAGCATTTTTTCACCTGGGCAGAAACCCCCCAAAACCTGGAGAAGTACATCTGGGACAGTGTTTGCTATATGCTAAGCCATTTGCAATCCTAGAGGATATCTTTGTCTTGAAGAATATACATCTAACCAAGGAAAAGTAACCAGATGTTTGGCAGGAAGAGAAACTGAAAAATTTATAAATAAATTGTGTACATTTAATATCCTACAATAACTTGCCCTTACAAATTTTTCTTTAACTTGTCAGTTTGGCTTTGTCTGATTCAGAATGTTCTTGTGTGAGTATTAAACAGTGTCTCTGATCATGGAAGTGGCATTTAAGACATTGTTCCGGTCCACTTTATGCTATATTGACCAGGTTGCTTTAACTCTTTGAGACAGCTGGTCTCCAGATGGAGCTGTGTTCTTCAGTATACACAAAGAGACCATTACTTTACTGAGGCTTTGATATGAGAATTCGTGTGCTTAATTTTTCCTATTTTCTTCTTGCTGCTGCTCTGCCTTACAATGCAAGGATATTTGTCTTTTATAAGAACTGAGCTGATGATTTGACTGAATTGATCAGATCTCACGATCATTCAGTGAGAAGGTCGTCAGTATAGTTTCTACTATATCCCCTTGTCCTTCTGTTCTCCAGCTGGATGGTAGCAAGCCACTGCAGATATCTTACTCAGTTTTCCTTTCTTTTTTTCCCTCTGGTATGTCACATGACTGAACAATTACATAAAGCCGTGCCTCTAGAGTGGGAGATCTCAACAAAAAAATGGCTTGGCATTTCCCCATGGATGTTCTATGCTGCGTCTGAACTGATCTGAGATACTGAATAAATAGTGCTTTACAAGGAGCCACTTCGCAGTTCGTTTGTGGTTTGCAGACCTCATTGCAGTCACACTTGTGGGGTTTGTTCATCTGTTTTTAATACATAATTTAAAAAAATAAAATTCAAGCGATGTGAAGTCAAGGTCCTTGACATATAGTTCTGAAAACATTGAGGTCTCCTCCATGCTCTGCCACGCAATGTAGTAACTTTCTTTGAGTCCAGATCATCTGAATTAGGTGTCTGTTGACATCTTTCTTTTAAACAGCAATTACAAGGGCAGCCTTACCTTTCTGCCCACCAATGGCTTCTGCTAGGGAGTTAACTTTTACCTGGAATTGAAATCACTGTGCTTAGAGTCTCCGTCCCATGACCAGTGATCCATACCGACGGAGAGGAATTAAAAAGAAATCTATGGAGTACTTCAAAAGCCATTACCATGGTTTTGCTTTGTTATCAGATTACAGTGTCTTTCAATCGATTTGCAGGAAATTGTTTTGCAGGGCTTGCTTTCCATGCTGGAGAGCATTAGACAGAATTTATTCTTCCCAGTTATCTAGACCCATTACTTTTAAAGAAAGCAATGGATGTTGAAGTACTGTCCACAACCACAGATGCATTATCATATATGTATTCTGTTCAAATCGCTAAAATCAGAAAGTATATAAATTGTCAGTATGAAAAGTCCCTCACTGTGCTGATTATTTTCACACAGCTGAGTCCATAGGAATGTTGAAGACTCACAATTTTAACTTGAACTAAATTTGCATTAGTCAGAATGTATGGAAGTGGCTGAAGTAATGAATGAGTAATACAAGAATGGGAGAGAAATGGCATGAAAATAATGCAAAATGCTTTATAATAATCTTAAAATGAAGGTGAGCTAGCACTTGGTAGGTGCTATGATGAAGGGGAATGATTTAAATGAGATAATTGATAACTTACTAGGAGAGCCTGTATATTTGTGCAGGCACATGTGAAAATTTGTGTGTGAGGAAGCTGTTAGTCTGGTATTCATCCTAAAATACTAAACCTTTGTTTTATGGAAAGAATTGCTAAGGAGTAGTCTCTGTAAATGCAGAATTCAAAACCACCATTTTAACCATGCCCCTGCAGGTAAAAGGGATAAGATTATATCAGATTTCTGGCTTTTCCAGCTAAATTAGTTATTAAATTCCCTTTGTCATGACTATCAAATATATACCTAATATAAAGAACAAACCAGTAATTTTTTGTCATGGCCTTTGCAGAATCTGTTTCAAGTTCTCACTCTCTTTTGATGGATGTTGAGATCTTGAATCAAAAGCTGATCAGATGTTTCTTATAGCCTTCTCTGATAAGGGAATTTGAATATCTGAGGCTTTTATGAAATAGCCAAAGGATACTTTGAATAAATTTGCTGAATCACAACTGACTTTCCTAGTCACTTGGAGAATGTGCTAATAAGGTTTTTTTAAACACTAAAGTGAATCAGCGGGGGCTGATCATTTACTGGCCAGAACTGGTCAGTATCATAGGTTAAAATCTACTTAAAAGACTAGACAATAAGCAGAAATTAAGTTCACATAAATGTATTCCAAAATTTCTGGAAAAGGTTTTTCTCTCCTCCTTTTCCTCAGTGAAGCAAATACCCTTGTACATACATAGATAAGGTTTTATTTATTTATTACTGAAAACTAAAGTTTTCAGTAATAAAACTTTAGTTTTATTACTAAAGTTAGTAATGGTACTATTACTAAAGTTAGTAATGGTAGCCCCTTAATTTCTTCATGCAAAATATTTAAAGATAAAAGACCAGAAAATAGAATTATAAAAGAAGGTAAAAGCTTCATCTTCAAAGAAGAGACATGAATGGCAAGAGGCTGTGAGATTGACCCCATAGGTTATTCTTTCTAATGTCAAGCAGTTGTGTTCCTTAGGTAATTTTTTACTGTCTTCAAAATGTTCCTGACAGCATTTGGATAAGGACAAGAGCACTGCTAGTGGCTGCGCTGTGCTGGGAGCTGCAAACAGAACTTTTATCATGTTCAAATACTGATTTTGGAGATCATATTTGTAAGAAGTAGAGTTGCTTTAAAGCAGTAGAAGATTCATGTGACGTTTTCAACTGTCATCTTGAAATCTTAGGATATTTCTTTCCAGCACTTTTAGACATAGCTAACTGTAGGCTACTTCCCAGTGTTAATGAAGACTTCATGCAAACACTACAAATTTCTTAGTAACTCTAATAAATTCTGAAAAATGCATAGGAATCTAGAGATTTCACTGGCATACAGGAAATGACCTGTGTGAGCAATTGATAATAATAGCTAAATAATTTTAAAGCAAGTACATTAAGCACACATTGGCAGCTGTGCACTTATTTGAGAGCAGTTTTACTTGCAAGAGTGGGAAGTTTTACTTGCAAGTTTCATTAAGCTGGTTTCATTCATCAATGTACCTGAGCTCTAGGCATTGAAGATCACTTTGTTCCTAGGAATGGAAATGGTCTGGATAAATAAAATTAAGTACTTCAGAAATCATTTTAAATTGGAAAAGTTGACAGTAATAGAAGAGTATCCTCACCTGAATTCTTACTGTTGGAGTAGGAGTTGTAGAGGGCAATATCAATGACAGTTCTGCTAATTTTGAATTTACGAGATGTTGAAATTAATAGGTGTCAGTATATGTGCCATGCTCCATCTTCATACCCCATCTGGCTTTTCCCTCAGCCTCCACCTACCTGCATTGCAAGGCCTTTGTTCTCGTGCTAAAGGATAACAGCCAAAAATGTGGCATTAGTGGTAGAAACGCGTTGCACTGAACTGATGGATGAACATGATACAAGGTCCTTTCTGATTTTGCAAAGGAGCTTTCATGGGGAGGCAATTTTCATGGAGGGTGTCCAGCCTCCTTGTGGATTCATCAGAAATGCCTGAAGGATTAATGGGGTGAAAAAGAAAGCAACAGTCACATACAGCCTCATGACCTCTTGCAGATGCTTTTCAGATAGTAATGGGGAAGTTGGTGCATTGGTATCATGAAAGGCACAACAGTGTAATGCCTGTAACTACTGAAAGACATGAAAAGTTATCGGTGTAGATATTTTGTGACAATCCATACATTTAATAGCAATCCAATTTGTAGTGCTTAATTCTATCTCGGGTAAAAAAGCCATAAACCTAGTTTCTCAAATATGCATAATGGCCATCAGTTTTTGGAAAGCTAGTATTTGCTTTTGGTGTTGTTATTGTTAATAATATACATTTACTGATAGATTTGCAAGTTTTGTAGTTCAGAATGCTGTACATTTAGTGAGTCCCTGCCCTAAAGCACATGCAATCAAGTGGTAAGATACACAATTAAGTACAGGAGAGTAGAAGGATGTAAGGAGACAATTAAATGAGATTCAGTGTTGATAGTTTCTTTCATAATGTCATGTTTTCAGTATTGCAATGACTGCTCTGTGCATCTGTCCATGTTAGAGTATGATATCTGTCCTTGTGCGGCGCGCTCAATATTTTACAAATCTCAGAGCAGTCATTAGGCACTTAATTTCTATTTGTAGACAATTACCTGAGTATGGGCCTTTCACCAAAACAGTTCTCCTGGTTTTCTTTCTCTCGTTCAAGATCTTTAAATGCTCATCATGTTGCGGGGGGTAACTGTCCAGAGCACTTTTCTTTAGCAGAGTGATTGCCAAGGCAAAGGCAGCTGGGTAGGGCTGGGAAGGAAAACAGCTGCTTTCACAGATTCAGGAAGCTCCAAAAGGGATCAGATTAAGTTCTCTATGTACAAGAGTCTTGCCAGTGAGTTGAGGCCATGAGTGGAGGAAGGAGCAGGAGCCGCATGGTGTGATAGAGGAGAATGCTAGCTGTCACTTAATAGAATGTTTTGTGAGGTTGTGGTGTCACTAGGGTAGAAACCTCCCTGTTGCCTGCATTTGTTCCTATGGGGTTTTTTTTCCATTGCTGATTTTTTTCTGTACAATTTTAATTGCAAACAGCATGCACATATTTTACAAGCCTTGGTTATAGAATTATGGGGAAGATTTAGAAGAGTCTTAGGTTTTGTTTCCATAGGAGCAAATAGGTAGATAGTGTCGCTCATTTTTCCATATTAAGATGGAATTTGCAGTATTTTCTGCTCTATGGGTAAATAAAAAAAAATAATATTTGAGGTCATTAAAAATAAACCTAATGGTTCAAGAAAACAGAAATTTTCAAAGCAAAAGTATGGTAGCTTAAATTTGTCTCTTGAAGGAAGGAAAATAGTCATATTTCATAATAGTCATTCAAATAATTTTCTTTTTCATTGATTGGCAGCTAAAAGCTTTTATCTCATTTTTGGAAATGAGCTCACAAATATAACAATACCAAAAAAAAGGGTTCTGCAGGGGAAAGTATGATCTGATTTAATAAAACAATAATGGCTGTCAGAGCACCACAGTGGATTTTGTTGACACTAGACATCTGGTCACACAGATGCCCCTATTTAGGTTTTAATACAAGGTATTCTGAGCATTTGTGACTTCTGGAACAATCCTGCATACAAAACCTGACAGGAATACAGTAAATAAACATCAAATAATGTCCAGCTTTAAGAGAGCTTTTATGATGTTTTACGTCTGAAGAATAGCATGTAAGCAGTAACAGCACATCTTGCTTTCCTTTGGAGATAAATAGGTATTTCCCTCTAAGAGAACCATGCCATCAGGGGTTTTGGTTCATGCCCTTTTCTCTCCTGAGATGACCATGAATTATTCAACTCATCTTTAGCCAGACCTAATAGCCATACTTTATCGGCTTTCTGTGTTCCTTGCCCTCTGCACTGTGCTCAGCACTAGTTTTTCCCCAAGACATCCTGCCTCCTTAGCTGATTGAGAAATCTACTCGTAGCAAAGTTGCTGATTGCATATAAGAAATTATTTTGTTAAGTGTGCATGCTGAGGGTGCAGTTTTGTGTGATTGATGGTAGGTGGCTGCTGAAAGGGATGGTTCTGCTTCTGCTCTTTTGCCTTGCATCTGGCAACCTTGGCACACACGAGGACCTGTGAGTAGGAAAGGGTGAGTTGAGGAGCAGGGTTGCTCCTGCAATCAACAGCTTCCCAAGAGACTGGCTTAGTGGTAGGGTCACTTTTCCCTAACCTGAGACTTTCCTCTGAAAGTTTTGATGCAATGGAATGAGAAGGTTTGGGGTTTTGCTGGGTTTCAAGACACTGTGCTGTGTGGGTTGGTAGCAGAATTCCTGCAGAAAGAGATCCTTTTGACATGCTAATGTGTGTGGCAAGTGCATGGGGTAAGACTTGTGCCACTGCATGGAAGTATGAGTGTTTCCTCATATGAGTCATATAAAGCAGTTATATAAAACTTGTGGGGACACTGATGATCAAATAAATAAATATGTTCATTTTCTAAAATAATTTGACATAGTAAGTTATAGGGAAAACAGACTGAGTAATTGTCCTCTCTTTTTTTCTTGCCTGAACCTTGTACTTAGCCAAGACTTTTAAATGTTTATAAATTAATGTTAATGCTTACTCCTATCTTGCAGCATTTATTGGCTGCTGTGATTAGCAATGGGGCATTCAGGTCTGTGTAGAGATAAAGCCTGACAATATGTTTAATAAGGTACCATGTGCAGCTTACATTTCACTGGTATCTTTAGAAACATTACTGAAATGCTAATGTTTGAGCTGAGCACTTAAATAGGCTGTGAAGCCTGAGATTAGTACAAGGGAGAGGGGAGAAGCTGGAACTTGAATGTTCTTCTTGTTAGTATATTTACAATATTAATCTTTTTTTAGGTATGCACTGAAGTTCTTTTTTCCTGTTATCACTGATTGCAGTGCTACAACAGTGCCTTCAGAGGAAGGGATGCTGTTGTTCCTAGGAATTTTAATTTTGACAAATGGAAGTTCATGCCAGGCTACGTAGAACTGGCAGGATCCCCCATGCATGCAATGCTTCAAGATTTGCATCATTTGGAAAGAGTTAGGTTTATTTGCAAGTATGCTTAATACAGCCAAGCTAATCTAAAGAGGTGACACATTAAAGATAATAAAAGAAAGACATTTTTTGCTACCCTGTGCTTACAAACGTTATCAACTGAAATGCTGAGGCATCTGGAAAACTGTGATTATTGCTCACAATGTGGGCTTTAGACTCACTGCTTAGCTTCATCCTTTCTTTTATCCTGAATGCTGGGTTCACCTGCTGGTTTCATGGTATTATCTGAAGTCCAGCTGTTTCAGGGTAGGGAGAGCTATTTAAAGGAAAGTAAATGTGCACAAATAATGCCAAGTAATTAGTGATTGTAATTAGGACCCTGGTCCTCAGATGCCTGTGACCTAAGTAGTAATAGCATTAAATAATCCTTCAAATGTTTTGTTCTGTGTTTTTATGATCTTTCTAAATATAACAAATGTGATTACATAAATATTTTATCTTGGCTCATCAGAGGCATAAATTATGTCTAATAAATTGCTAGCAGCACCTTTTGTGTTTGTGTTGGCTAATTTAGTTTTAATTTGAATATTGGAGTGCTAGAGTTTTATGATGTGGAACATATTTATTTCTCCATGATATTCTGCTGACTGAACATTGCAAGTGAAATGAATCCCCAGAAGAGATTGTTTTGTTCAATAAGCAACATAATTTTTCCTGTTTATACAAATATTTCATCAAAGCATTTCAGTTTCACTACTGATGAAACTATTTAGTCACAGAGTCTAAAGTCAAAGGTTAGATTTAGCCTGAAACAGATTAAACAGACAAAATATATCTGGTCTGCTACATCCTCTACTCTAATGTCCTGAGTAGGGCAGTTAATTCATTATTCTTAGTCAGTTTCTTTTTTTTTTTTTTAGCAAGGCCCAATAACTTGGGCCAATTCTTGAACAGACTATGTCTTCTGGAGAGGTTGTGCCTTCCAGTAAAAAGCACTGTGCTTGGAAAGAGTAGTGTAACTCAGCTGAAATCCTATCTAATTTCTAATGGTCTCTCCCATTTCCTTCTGTACAATGCTGACACAGTAAACTCTTAGTAGAGCCTTGGACCTCGTGGGTAAAGAGAAATATAGCTGTTTACCTATTTGATTTTTTAAGCTTTAAAAGACGCAACTATTATTATCAGATGCAAGGTTGTAATGGCTTGGCCATGAGAGATGGCAAGAGCTGGGAAAGATCTATGCAGGATACGGGGCTTTTGGGACCATAGGCTGAGGACCTGAGGGATAAATCGCTGGGTAAGGAGCCAGATAGAGCCACAGTGGGAGGTTTCTTCTCATACTTTTCTTTCAGTATTTCATAATCCATGAGTATTTGCAAGAAAGTCTATACAAAGGGAAAACGGGTGTTCTCCAGGACTGCCTCAGAGAACAAATTTATTGTCTGTTGGACTGTCTCTTTTGTCTAAATGATCTTGGATTAGGTAGTTGTTGAGAGATTCATTTTTCCTTGTTGCCAGATTTTAAAATTATGTTTTTGCTTAAATTATGTTTTTATGTCACTAACCAAGATGCTTTAAATCATAGCCACTTGTTTTTAACTGTTTAACTGTTTAAAAAATTTTGACTATACTTCGAAGTCCCAGTCCCAGTGACTGAGCTTAGTAAGTAACAAAGCCTTGGTCATTTTGAATAGTCTTAGATAGCACAAGGTAGGTGTAATGTAAGCCTCTGGAGAGATGTTTCCTTCATTCACAGGTATTTTACCAAGTTCTATGAGAATTTATGGAGACTCTAAAATCAGGGTTTTTTTCTGGCTTTTAAAATAAAATTGGATTTTGATATGTCTTGGGTTTTGACATGTCATGGTTTCAGCATCATGATAGTGGATCTATCAAGAAATCTAAAAAAAAAAAGCAACCCACATTCTTAAATATGATTAAACTGGTTTTTTTTTTCACCCAGCTTTAACGTGATTTTCTTGTTTCCCCCGAATGACAAGGTTGTATTATTGTAGATCTGATGCAGTATGAGCTGACTGGCAGAGTCCTTGTTCTTCAGATGTGTCTTTCTGTGAGGCCTTTAATCCTCAAATTCAGAAGCCTTTATGTGTTACATATATCTGTGTGCATGGATGATGTCTTGAAAACTGCTATAGACACATTTGTTCACATTGAAGTTGGCTTGTTTTTCTTTAAATTATGAGGCTGGCTATCCGTTGTGGAAAGACTGCAGCTGGCTTCAGCAATGGTCTAGGTACAAGTGCAGCAGCTTCTGAGCACAGGCAGGGGAAAAATTATAATTAGTGGACAGAGAGAGAAGTAGCTGCTGTTTTTTATTTAAGTGGTTAAGAACAGTCTCAGAGCACACAGTAATTCCTGTAAGTGTCTGGAAGAAAAAAGGAGGAAAAGTAAACTAGTGCATAGTAATTGGAAGAAATTGATTGGCATATATCTTATATAAATATTATAGTAATTTGTATGCTTTATTGACTCCTAGCAAAATAATGGAAAAAAAAAAAAAAACATAAGAGTTTTTATTATAAATACATTCACAACCAGAAGTGCTGTTTTCCACTTTCAAAGAAAATGTTGGTTGCCTTTGCGATCCTTTCATCCAGTTTGAGCCTAGATTGCAAGTAGCAGCATGGGCTAGAAATAAATCCTTCTGCAATAGCCAAGCCTGGTTATTAAGAGAGAGAGCATTATATGAAATCAAATATTCAGTCTTTGGGGTATATGAAACTCCTGCCTACTTGGACAAGCGGGAGAGGCTGTGAAGCTGTGTTTCCAGCAGGGAGAGTTCAGTCATGTTTGCGTGACAGGGCAATCTGTCACTGTCAGGCTCATAGCTGGGACAGGGCTCAGTAAGAGAGAGACGTGCTGCTTCCTGGGTATGAGCTTGCATCTTTCACTTTCATGGTCTTGAATCACAGAATCATAGAATCATAGAATAGTTAGGGTTGGAAAGGACCTCAAGATCATCCAGTTCCAGCCCCCCTGCCATGGACAGAGACACCACACACTAAACCTTGTCACCCAAGGCTCTGTCCAGCCTGGCCTTGAACACCGCCAAGGATGGTGCATTCACAACTGATTGTCACAACAATGTGACATCAACTAATAAAGAGGAGATTAAGTTATTGGGGGACTGACAGCTCTGCCTTATCAACCTCTGTTGTCATCTCTTTTGCCACCAAAGAAAACCAGCAATGGTGTTCAACTAAGGGGAAGTTTGTGTTCTTGTCTTGCAACCAGCTGTACTCCTATGCTGGAGAGATAACTAGGGCTAGCGTCTTGTCAGTAGTGTCTGTCTAGGTGCAGCTGCTTCTCTGCAGCAAGCAGAGTATTTGTAAGACCATGTAGTATAAGGCACCTTATGCTGGGGCTTTCTGTTCAATCTCCACCGGCTTCTGCTTTTTTACGTTTGGATTGAGAGTGCCGAGGGAAGGAACAGCATGGTGTTTGTTTTAATACAAGAGCAGTAGTTTTGCTACTAAGCAAACATAAGATACTGTGTGAATAGGAGACCAAATAATGTCATGATTCTTTCGCCCGGAAGAGGAGGAAGCAAGACTCCAGTGTTTTATGGCTTTTTTTTTAGCCAGTATGAATTGCAGGATCTCTGCAGTTGCCAAAAGGAGGCTAAGAAGTGATCTTATGCTGTCAGCCTTACTTATGTATTTCACTGTATTTCACTTACATTCAGTAACAGTATGAAAAACATGGTGCTCCAAATGGAAAATTTCTTTGTCTGTATGTTAAAATGTCTCTGCATGGCTTTTTTATGATGTCTCTAGTCATGCATCACTTTCTCTTTTCCCCACTCCATCCTTAGTCTTTTAGTCACCACAGACATAGTTTTCACAGTGGAGCTTTTTTCTTTTCTTATTATTGGGTTTTGGTTTTTATTTGGTTTTCTTCTTTTCTATTCTTCTAATATTCCTCTCTGAGGGGAAAAAATAGATTAAAAAAGGTCTGTTTTCTCCAGATTATTTCCTCTCAACTTGTATGTCTCATTTCTAATTACATAAAGGATAGGTCTCTCCCTCTTATTCTTCATAGAGTCATAGAATGGTTTGGGTTGGAAGTAACCTTAAAGATCACCCAGTTCCATGGGCAGGGATGCCTCATGCCTAGACCATGTCACCCAAGGCTCTGTCCAACCTGGCTTTGAACACTGCCGGGGATGGGGCATCTGCAACTCCTGTGGTCAAACTGTTCGAGTGCCTCATCACCCTCATAGTGCATTAAGAACTTCTTTCCACTATCTCATCTAAATCTCCCCTCTGTCAGCTAAAAACCATTACTCCTTGTCCTGTCACTACACGCCCTTGTACAAAGTCCCTCTCCAGATTTCCTGTAGGCCCCCTTTAGGCACTGGAAGGCTGCTCTAAGGTCTCCCCAAAGCCTTCTCTTAGGTTTTTCTGGTAGTTGCTATTTCTCTCATGTTTACCCTCTCCTCTTACAGTAATTTTCTGACTTATGTAAGAATTCCAGCTCAGGTTGACATTTTAGTAGCTTACATTTTGTGTATTATTTATCACAAATACTATAAAATTTAAAAAATCCTCCTCAAAAATTCCTCAACATCTCATTCTCTTCA
This sequence comes from Psilopsiagon aymara, assembly GCA_024733675.1. Classification (NCBI taxonomy): domain Eukaryota; kingdom Metazoa; phylum Chordata; class Aves; order Psittaciformes; family Psittacidae; genus Psilopsiagon; species Psilopsiagon aymara. The sequence continues at coordinate 20,918 of JANRGW010036730.1, read as the reverse complement.
CTATGTTTTGTCCAGTTCTTTACCCTAATTCTTCTCACAAATGAATGTTGCTAATAAATCCAGTGCATTTTGGTTTTTATCACTTATTTGGGATCTGCTGAGCTTGGAGTTAGAATGGATGTTGAGTCTGCCATAGAAGAGCTTTTCAGTCCTTCTTTCATTCTGCCTCTCCTCCCTTCCTTTACTTCATTCTCCAAAACATTGTTTGGATTGAATTAATCACAGACAAGAATTTGGAACAAAACTACTGGGCAGGGCCAGAGGCAAAAGTGGCCAAGCTCCCCCTACTTATTAAAGAAGCCCTTAGGGGGGGCACCAGTGAGCAGGAGTGCCACCATGTTGTGGTTTAAGCCCAGACATAAATCAGCCACATGACTTGCTTGCTTGCTCCCCCCCACCCCCTTCTTCCCCCCTCCACTCCCAGAGGGATGGGGAGGAGAATCGAAAGAATGTAACTCCCACAGGTTGAGATAAGAACAGTACAGTGACTAAGGTATAACACAAACCACTGCTGCTGCCACCAGTAATAATAATGACAAGGGAAATAACAAGGGAAGAGAATAGAACCGCTCACCATCCACCGACCGATACCCAGCCCAACTCAAGCAGTGATCTAACCCTTCAGGGTAACTGCCCCTAGTTCATATACTGGGCATGACGTGCTGTAGTATGGAATACCTCTTTGGTCAGTTTGGGTCAAGTGTCCTGTCTCTGCTTCCTCTTGGCTTCCCCTCCTCCCTGGCAGAGCATGAGACTCAGAAAGTCCTTGGTCAGAGTAAACATTTGAGCAGTAACTAAAGCCATGGATGTTATCAGCACTGTTCCCAGGCTGAAAGTCAAAACCACAGCACTGCACCAGCTATCAAGAAGGAGAAAAATGTCTGCTACTGCTGAACCCAGGACACACCAGCAGGTTGGCAAATAGGGAATGGTGTGGCAGCAAGGGTACGGCACAGCGGTTTGTGTGGCAGTTCATGCAGAAGGGCCTGTCAGCTCAACCAGGGAGGAATGGTATTCACCTGGCAGAAAGCCACCCTCTCTCTAAGCTCTGCTTCTGCCATGACTGACACAGCTGCCCAAGCAGAGCTCCAGTGGGAGCATGCTGCCACCCAGGTGTCGGCTGCAGGCTCTGCTCTGTGCTTATACCTTCATGGGATGGCAGTGGTAAGCACACCTCTGGGAGGTGGCCCCAGGTAGAGGAACTCCTACATTTAGTGGCTAAGCTCCGGGAGGAGGTGAGTGGGTTGTGGAGTATCAGGGCATCTGAGAAGGGCAGAGACTACTGGAATTGCACCCTACCACTGCTGGAGTGGCTGAGGGAACTGGGGTTGTTTAGCCTGGACAAAAGGCGGTTAAGGGGAGACTTTATCACTCTCTACAGCTGCCTGAAAGGAGAATGTAGCAAGGGGGTTGTCAGTCTCTTCTCCCAAGTAACAAGTTATAGGATGAGAAGAAGTGGCCACAAGTTGTTTCAGGGGAGGTGTAGATTGGACATTAGGAAAATTTCTTCACCTTCAAAGGTTTGTCAAGCACTGACCAGGCTGCCCAGGAAAGTGGTGGAGTCACCATCCCTGGAGAGGTATTTAAATGGCACGTAGATGTGGCACTTATGCTTATGGTTTGTGGTGGACTTGGCAGTGCTGGTTGATGATTGGACTCAATGATCTTAAAGGTCTTTAACAACCTGAATGATTCTGTGATTCTACTTCACTGTAAATGAGGGTAAAATCAAGATTTGTGTTTCAGTGAAAAACACTAAAATTTCCCTCTGGATTTTTGTTTCATGAATCTGCCCCTGCCTGAACAATGAAAGCAGAACTGGCAATGTGAACTGGCAGTGGATTTCTGTAAGGTGTTTGTTTGCACTGTTACTGCAGTGAGTCAATGAGTACAGTCTCTGAGTCAAGCTTTGGTAGCAGTTGATTTTACAGTAGCTGAATGTTGGCCCAGCTACCACGTAACTTGCATGAACTCTAGTATCTGTCAAACCCATTTTCTACTTTTTTACTGTGTCTTACTTTTCAGTTTTGTAAATCTTTTGTTACCCTTTCTTTCTTATATTAAACTAAAATACATTTTCAGTAATTGGGATATATTTTTCATAGAACTTTATTTTTCAGCATCCGATTTTTGTTTACATTGTTACAAGTCCGGCAGAATAACATGGAGATAAGGCAGAGATCTACTTTGTAAATACATTTTGGAATATTGATAGTGGATGGTGATAGCTTGACAGTTTTTTTACAAAACCTGCATTTTGAAATTACAGCCATTTTGCTGACCTTGAACATGTGCAGATATATTAAAAGAGACAATATGATTAGGATTGCGGGGCTGATGAGCATCTGGAAGCATTGGAGTAGCTTTTGCTCAGTGTTCACAGGCAGCCACATTGTTTCAATCATGTTGTGTTGATTGTGCTTCATAGCTCTGTCATTTGTTAGTGTTGGAGGCAGCTTGTGCAGCTGTAACTCAGGTATCCTTGTATGGTCATCTATCTCATGGTGAAGATACACCTGCTGCCTGCATCACATATGAGCTTCCAGAGGCTACAGAGGCAGACCAAGCCTGCAGTTGTGGGTAGCGGAATGGCATCACCACTGAGATTCTTCACCAGATCTCATCTGTAGCTTTTGATTTCTGAGGTCTCTGTATCTTTTTGCTCAGTGGCACAGAAGCCTCCTCTGGCAGATACAGTAAATGAGAAAATTAAAGAGAAACTGCCTGAAGATTTACTTTATGAAAATCCAGCGTGGTTATTGGTTGCATAAGCATGAGCAACAAGCCAGAGAAGAATAAAAAGCAGACCTGCACCTGTTTGGGATTAATGACTGTGTAATGCAGACAGCATCTTCATGAAAACAAATGAGCTTTAAACAAAACACTGAATACAGCATTCATGGGTATTAGTAAAATGAAGAAGTAGGAGTAAGATTTGTGTTTCCTAAGAGCATAAAAAAATCCGACCTAAAAAGAGTATATGTGATGTCGTGTGTTGTTTAATCAGGTTTATTAGGTAGCACTAGGCTGTGCTGTCAGCTGAAGCAGAAGCTTTTCATCTCATGGATGCTTGAATTATTCTTAATATTTTTCAAAATCTAAATCAGGTCATAAATGTTTTGGCAATTTCAGATTAGCAGCACAGGGGGTGGAGGGCATTACAAAACACACCATGTGATAGAACAGTTGAGTGCACTGATTACTAGGCTGTGCAAATAGAGCCAAGGGGGAGGGTGCCTTCACGTCAGGAATGAGGGGTGCTGGCTCTGCAGTGAGAGTAATATCCTGCCAAGCGCCTTCCCGCCATGCATGAGTAGCTGATTATCTTGGTCCTTCTTGGAGCCCTGTGTTCACTTAGTTGATATTTTGAAAACATCAGCGAGTTAGGAATAAGCCTTGTTCACTAACAAAGGCCTGACAGGCTAACAGAACCGGTAAATACCTCCTATATAACTCCCAGGAAGGTCTAGAAAAGGTAAGTGTCCTTGGTGAAGGCCATCCTGCGAAAGAGAAGGGAGAACACAGGAGAAATGCACAGATTGAGCATGAGAGAAAACAACCAGAAAAAGAATGGCAGCATTGTTCAGCGCCTGCATCTGTAGATCAGGAGCAGATTACATCAGAGTAAAATATTGAGATGTGGAGGGGTGGGGGCGGGGGGGAAACAACCCCCCAAATGAGACATGATGCAAGAAACCAGGCTGTTTAGCTTATGTACTTAGTTAGCACATGCTCTATCTCAGGAGATGAGGTGGACTAAATAAGCTAAATAAAAAGCTTAAAATAGAAAAGTAACTATAAAAACCCAACCAGAACATAAAACAATGTTCTTTTAATGCTGATCTGTTTTCTGTCAAATATCATCCAGTGTTCATGCATTATAACTTACAGAAAAATACCAACAAGAACAGGCATTGTGAACAATAATTTTAAGATTTCTCTTCATATTAAGTACATACACCTCATTAAGTTAACTTGCATTATTCTGTCATCCCTGAAGTGGCTGAAACAAATGATTTCATGGAAATACAATAAAGCTAGTTTGCGATGCATGTAGTATTGTACAATCTCTTATTGCCCATTCACATTCAGATTCTTTTCAGTGGATCCTCTCCTCTATTTAAACTACAGTATACTTCTTCTTGACAAAGAAATACTTGTTTCCTCTTATTTTTTCCTCTCTGTACTTTTGTAGTATGTGGATGTTTTGTAAGCATTGTGAGGGCATATGACTAATTCTAGGCAGATGACGAGATGAAGGTCAGAGTGGCTGTATTTTAAAGTCTTTAATCATTTTGGATACTGCTCTTGAAAAACAAAACAAAGCCAAACCAGATCTGTCTTTTAATGAATATTTAACATTCTGTTCCCTTATATGCATGGCTACATGATGACTGATTTGCGCATGTGACATTTTTAACCCTGGAGCTTTTATATGTACAGGAAAAAGCAGTTATGTCTTCACAGCCAAATTGTGTAGATAAACAGCATTAAGATATGCAGTTCCACTTGGTGTTCTTAAAGCTATTTTCTCACACAATAAGAATGTTAAGGTTCAGAATACCTCGATCCAGTGCTGTTTCCAGAGAAATGTTGCTTGATAGCTTATATGAGACTTGTAATATTTGGCCTATTTCATTTGCCTCTGTCCAGTTTCCACAGCTTTGTTCTCTGTGCAAACCTAGTGTATGTTGTTGCCTCTCCCTTTTTCCTAAACTACCTGCTCACTCTTGCTACTTTTATTATATCCATACCCCCCATATATTCTTGTCATTATGTTCCGGTATACCAGATGCACAGCTTTTTAGCTCTCTCACTTTGCTGAAAAATGAGAAGAAATAGGTGATTTTAATGAGCCAGCATTGTATATTATCGTGCATTTTTCCATAGCCCATATAAAGTCCTTTCAGAGCAAGAACCACTCAGTTTCTCCAACAGTGACTGATGGAGAATCCTCACTGAAGGGTGACCTGGAACAGTGACTGTGCCCCAAGCTAGAACTGTCATATCTACTTCTGTGCCACTGAGTATTCAGAGAACGCCTCACCTAAATTTCAACTTGTCTTTCCGGAACAGTGGTGAAATGTGATTTTTTGAAAAACTGAAGTACTTCATTAAATCTGGGAGAGTTTCCACAGGGTTGGATTAGAAATGTTAGAATATTAACATCCGCGATGTTGAACTCTTGAGTAGTTCCAATGTGACTGCTCCCAGGACAGCTGGATATACCTGCAGGAGCAGATGGTTTGGTCAGTCCAGTTCTGTAACTGTGGAAGCAGTGGTGCCGCAATGATAGCTTAAGGCTGATGTTGCCAGATGATGCAGGGTCCAAGCTGTAAACCCAGCCCTGTGTAGCCCTGGCTCTCATAGAATGGGGGGATCCTTGGTGAGTTTTTGTCATGTTAAACCCATGCCCTGTTTGTGGGATTTCCTTTTCCCTCATGCCTCAGGTGTGTAATACTTATTGTATGGCTCTGAGCTACATGAAGATTTAAGGCTACTGCTCAAGGGGATAGAAAAGTTGGCCGGCCAAGGGCTGAGCCCGCTGCTGAAATTGACTGAAAGGGTTTTAAGACTGAACAGACAGTGAGTGACTTTCCTAAGTGTTTTGGAATAGAGCTGAATTGGTTCAGAGACAACTTTCAGAGAATGTGGAAAATCTTAACTAGAAGTGTTCTCTTTAGCAAGCACAAAAATAGTGATCATGAAGCTTGCCATCCAGGAATTAAGGAACAAACTTTTCTGAAATGGTTGTGGCTTCTGTTACTGTTATTATTCGTGACCAAAATAGCTGTGCGATTTTTTTCATCATTTAGACTCACTAACATAGTAGTTAATTTACTGCAGGCATGTAGCTGTGCATTGTTTTGCTACACAGACTGCTTTTTGCTGCTCAAAAATGCTGCAGAAAAAGGTGATATTGTTCAATAGTACAGTGCCTTCTTAATTGGGCTGTGAGGAAATGTAATAATTCTAATGTGTCAAGCTTTTTCTGGAAAATGCGGGAAATAAAGGAGCTTTTCTACCTCCTGGCATTTATGTTGTCTGATGAAGTTATTGTCATTCTGTAAAATGAAGTCGGAGAGTAGTATCATACATGCTGAAAATGCTTTCTGTTTTAATGGATTAAATGGTGAAATAGTGTTTTGCTTTAGACACTGACAAGCTCTTGAGCTCTTACAGCATGCTTATTGTTCTTTTCTAGCTGCTCTTTGTGATATTGTAATGCAGGGTGATCACTGAAGTTTTTATCTGGTAGATTATCCTGTTAACCTGGCACTCCAGTAAATTGTCATGTTTTAGCAAAAAGGCAGGACATTATGCAAAAGAGCACTTCAGCGTACAGATCCTTTCAGCACACAGGTACATTGTGGTTTTCATGTTATTTTACTCTTTTGTAGGATTGCGTTGACGTGGGATGGTGGGAAGGAGAACTCAATGGCAGACGAGGTGTGTTTCCAGATAACTTTGTCAAGCTTCTTCCTTCCGATTTTGAAAAAGAGGTAAGCAATGTATTCTTCCATTTTCACATTAGAATACAGAGTAAAAGTGGAGTTAAAGGGATTCTCTTTCAGGTATGTGATTTTGACAAAGTTAATCACAAAAAAATCATTAAAGGAAACAAAATTCTGGGTTAGAAAGCATCCATGAAGAGAACATATGGTAGTCAAAGTCATATTATGGAGTTACTTTCAAGGGTTTGATTGACCCATCCAGTCAGTCAGCCTCCACTCTGTTGCTCTTAAAGCCCTCTATCCTGCATCTTAAATATGAAAGAGAGAGAAACTGGAGGTTCCAGGAAGATTTGCTGAGTCAGGTGAGCAGTGATAGCCAGAACTGTTAACTCTTCTGCGTTGTTTCTGTGGTGGAATATAAAGTTAATATACCACTTGTATGATTGACACCAGTCAAGCACTGTTCCAGAATGAGAAGAGGAAAATTTTAACTGTGAGACTGGAAAAACAACAGAGAGCTTTTGGTTTCTCGGGGGCATGTTTCTTTAGCTCTCTCAGAATTATTAAAAAAGAAGGTATAAAATCTATGCAGAAGGTTTTTCAGCTTCTATTTATTTGAAAAAGGTGGCTTTATTATTTGCCAAACTATATTTAGAAATCCTGCAGCTTCTTGAAATAAAGTAGTGGATTACTTTCCCCAAAAGTCTGTTCCATTTCTAGGAACCTTGTCAGTCATCAGTGAGATATTACAAACTTGCAATCAGGCTTTTGATTAATATTTCACAATGACAGTGTAGGCCTTCTGTGATAAAACAGAGACTTACTGACACTTAACTTCAACTTCTGGCAATAAAATTGGATGCCAGAGGCAAAAATTAAATCACTTGGAAAGCTTAATAAAGCAACTATTAAACAACTCAAAGCTAACATGATAATTATTGAAAATGAAGGTAGAAGAGCAGCAGAAACTGTGGGAGATGAAAATGCAGTTCCATAATAAAGTGGATATCCTGGCTTTAGGCCTAATAGTAAAAGAAGATGATTTCCAGAAGACGCAGAACTCATAAACTGTAAAACATAGTGAGTTTATTTTAGAAGAAAACAAATAATCTTTTATGCTTTTTTTTTTTTTTTTGTGATGAAATTCACTCAGTCTTTTTGAACTTATAAACTCTGTATCTTTTAGTGGTTTTCAGAGTACTGTGACTATAACTTGCAGAATAAATTGAATGGTCTGACACTTAGAAATTGAAGCTAGGCTTGCTGTACGTGTGGAGAATAAAGCTCTATTAATTCTTTTAATGGCACAGATCTGGCCACATGAGTAAAGAGCTGGTAGGACTATAGATTATCTGCTTGAATCAGTGCTAAAAAGGAAGGAAATGGATACTTTTTCAGTGGCTTTGTCGGGTATTTTCTGATGTGATCCAGAAACCTTGAATTTCATCCCATTGCCTGAAAGTATTCGTTGCAGCAGCTCTTCTGCTTGTTGAACAAAAGCTTGATATTTTTTCCCATATCATTATTCAGTCCCCAGTTTTCCAATCCTGATATTTTTCTACATACAGATATTTGTCCAAGTCCTTTTCTATTCATTGCTTAGTCCCAGTCCCCACCTCTTAGGTGGTCTCAACTACAGAATTTCCCCCTGAGCTCACTACCTGAGTCTGAATCGCCATCTGGATTTACTTTCTATCCCTACACCAAATTTCTTTATCCAGTTTTTTTTCTTCTTCCCTTTCGCTCTTTGTCTCCTCTCCATAGTTTGTTCTCTTTTTGTCCAGCCATCCCTGGTTTTGCCTTTCTGTTGGCTTCATTTCCAGTCTATCTCTGTCACCTTCTCGGTTATCTCGTCCAGCCACAGACCCTTGTAATTCTTTCTTGCTTCCATGTTTCCCTCAGCAGTATTAAGGCTTTTTCATGCTACATCCATTCTGGTCTTTGTCTAGCTTTTTGAAACAGTGCATTTCTCTAATCAGCTTCCAGTTAAAGCCACTTTGTCTAACAAACCATAGGATTCTTTCTCCTTTGTGTTTAAGTATGTTAGTGTTTTAGTTTTAGTCGGGAGTGGGATTTGTAGTGAATCTCTCACTTGTTCATCTGCACTTTTTTTTTTTCTCACCATGTATTTCTAAATACATTTGCCAGATTTGAAAGACATTGCTGGGAGGGGTGAGCAGCAAGGGCTCAGCCTTCACAGCAAACTCGCTCCTTGTTAACGTTCAGACCAAAACTTTAGAGTTCTAGAGCATAGGCTGAACTAATTACTGCAAGCGAGCAAAACAGCTGATCTCAAAATTAAGTGAGCTATTTGGCAGATACATAGAAAATAATAGGGAGGGGTTTGCTACCAACATGGGTTTGATAGAAAATATGAACCTAAATGGTCAAAGTTATGTGTATCTGGAAAATCATCTTACAGGTAGGTCCACAAGTCTATATATAGTGTAGCATAGCCAGCAAGGTTGATTGCTGTGATAACAGTGATTGTGATCTATCTGTAGCAAAAGAAATAAGGTCGTTCTCTAGGAAAAAATGATAGACACATGAAGAAAACAATTATTAATTTACTTTGCATTATTCTATATAATTATGATACTTTATGGCTTTTTAACGGTGAGAGTTAAGGTATGTAATTTGCTTTTGCATTCATTCCAAGATGTATATGGTGAATGCCAGTATGGAGTGTGTGCATACGAACACATCAACACATAAGCAAAGCCACTCTTTCCCTAGCCTAGACGTCAAGAGAAATGGTTCCGGTGCTGATTCAGTTGTCATGTTTCTCAGCCACACCATCACAGATCTATTAGGAAAATTGTCATAATAAAGAAGACAAAAGTTAAAAGTACAGACTAGTTGGAATAATTTATTTCATTTCAACAGACATCTAAAACTCTGATAACTGTCTTTCACAACTGGAGCTGTAGATGTCTCATAGTGAGTGAATAAAATGCAACCTTTGTAGTGTTTCCTGCGTTCTCCATTTTTGTTCCATTTATGCATCTGAAAAACCATTCTTCAGATTTTGCTGTGCCTGTCTGGTTTTTGTGTTTTGTTGGGGTTTTTTTTCCAAAATGGGTTGGAAAATTTACAAGACTAAAATTGAAATAAAGAGGTTTCTTATGTAAATCAAAGATCATGTACTTCCCTCACCTTGAGGCACATGAGCTGGACATTTTTTTATAGTTATTTTTCCCTCTCAGTAGAACATTTCAGTTGCAAAAGTAAAAATATGAAATTTTATTTGTCAGTGATATTTTCTCTCAAAGTTATTTCAGGGAAATTTGTGACAGATCTGTGGTGTCAGTATTAGTAGTTACTAATGATAAGCAATGTATTATTACTATTAATGTTAACCTTTGTATGAATGAGATTTACAGGCATTTTAAAACAATCTGTTTTCTTTTATTAAATTTTAGAGACCGAAGAAACCGCCACCTCCATCAGCTCCTATCATCAAACAAGGATCAGGTAAGGTGCAGCTGATATTGTACAGCACATGTCAGTGAGCATGTCACAATCTAAATCAAGAGTACTCAAATTTATATAGAATTTATCTGTATCAAAATTGATAAGCAAGAGGTGTCTAGAAAACAACTAATAAATAAGAATCAAATTGCAAAAAGGTGATAACCCTGAAAGGCTGGTGCCCTTTTTAAATGTCTTACAGGCAATCATCTTCACCTCTTTTAAATACTGTATTTTACCCCTTAAACATGTGAAGTCAGAGCAAGCGTTGATACTTCAGTTTTTACAAGTTCTCCAGTTCTGTTCCTTGACTGAAGTTGATTGTATGCATGTCTTTGCAGTATTGACCCAGTATGCTGGAGTCTGAAAATACCTGCAAGAGGAAACTGCATTCACTTTCTGTTTCCAGATCAGGTTTATTCCAAAGATAAAGATCTTTTTAGCATGTCTATAAGATCGTTTCAGAGAACTTGGCTGTAATACAGTGACCTCATCTGAGTTGCAGTCAAAAGAGTTGCAGATCTGCATGAATGCTGGAGCTGTCTATCTGTCTCCAGGTTCTGTGCCATTTTTAGATTCTTCATTTTCAATATTTCATAGCCGTAAGCATAAAACTAAGAGGAGTTATCCTGAACCTGTTCGTTATTCTGTGATTCTATCTAGGTAATGGTTTTGCAAATGTATTAAGGGGCTGATGATTTTGCAAACGGACGAGTACTAGCAAACCTGGCTTTGGAATATGTTAGACTAAATTGTGTATGAATACTAAGAGCTGAAACCACTTGTATTGGTAGTTTTAAAATGACCTCTCAATACAAATTTTCAAAAGTGCATGCATGGTTTATTTTTTCCATGAAACTTAGAATCCATTAAAATATCTACTCACTTGGCAGTTCTGACCTCAGAAACCAAAGCTGGTTCCATTCAGCAACAGGCAGGGGATGCTGTCAGTTTTCATTTGTAATACAGTTGTGGTGGAAACATAATTATGGCTGGAATTCTTTAATCCCTTAACTCTAATCCATTTGTTAAAATTCTGCAACAGCACTACCACTTCCCCCAGTGCTGGTGCACATTAAAAAAGCAAAATGAAAGCATTCAGTCTAGCCAGATCATTTTACTTGTCACTATGGTCTGTCACAGCTTTCAGTGTTTTAAAATGTAAATTTCCCTCTCCTTCAGTCTTGATCTGTTAATAGAAGAAAAAGTTACACCCGTGTACAGCTTACTGTGAATCAATGGGCTATGATTTAAATAGTTTTAATTTGTCAAGCAATTTTTGGCTACAGAATCATGTTTATAAATATTTAGTTTACTTATTGACACCCGTGGTTTATTCTTCACTCTGTCTTGAGGCTCATGAAAACATAAATTCAATTTTAAGATCAGTAACAGTGTCAGAGAGAGCAGTATAACTTTGCCATCTAGTGGTGTCTGCTTATTAAATATGTCTTAGTGACAACTTTAGAAAAGCTCTATAAAACATTGTATTTCTTTCAATTTATATACCTATAATTAGAGAATACTACTTTTAATATTTTTGTACCTGTTAGCATGCAATGCATTAGCTGTGTCACCATAGGAAGTTATTATGCCTGTTTTCAGAAAGAAAAATGGATGCATAAAGGATGCGGACAATTCAGTTAAGGCCATAGAAGTCTATGGCAACGCCAGAGCTATTGCCGTTCTTTGTTTTCATACTCAGTCTTTGACAAGTCTTGACTGTTATCATAGAATCACAGAATGATTAGGGTTGGAAAGGACCTTCAGATTGTGCAGTTCTAACCCACATGCCATGGACAGGGGTGCTTCATGCCTAGGCCACGTCGCCCAAGGCTCTGTCCCACCTAGCCTTGAATGCTGCCAGGAATGGAGCATTCACCACTTCTTTGGGCAGCCTGTTTCAGTGCCTCACCACCCTCACAGTAAAGAACTTCTTCCTTATATCTAACTTGAATGTCTCCTGTTTAAGTTTAAACCCTTGTTATTTGCAAGGGTGTCCTTGTTATGCACAAGAGTTTTTTCTGATGTATATGTAAAGGTGGAAATTATCCTGTATTTATTATAGATTATTATTACCATCCTGACATCATCTTCCTTGTCAAAGTATCACTTTACTGAGATAGTACTGTATTTTACTACATCCACACATCAAGCCTTACTGTTGATGATAGGTAACAACATCCAGTGATGGTTCTGTATGTTTAACCAGTCATAGTGATGAATAAATTGAGAACTGTCAGTTGAAGCCTAAATAATTAAAAATCAGTATCTTCTGATGCAGAGCATAAAATCAGAGCAGAGAATTAGAGCTGGTCTTTGTAGTATAAGCAGCACATATGTGAAGGAGGTGTCTAGTTTGTATTATAGTATAGCTGGAAGTTTGGCTATATTTCCTGATCTGCATAGCAGTAAGACTTCCAGGGCCATCTGTGCTGGGCTACTATACAGAGTAATGTGAAAACTGGAGAGCCAAAGTTTGGCACCCAAGTCCCTTTGAAAAGCATTACACATTTCACTGGGTACCTTGGATAAGCAATACACTCGCAACTAGTCTGGAGGATAGCAATACTCTTCCGAGTCCCTCTGGGATCTTGTACAGTGTTCACCAGAGTTTCCTTGCAGGTGACCTTCTTATGGCAGCTAAAGCAAGATCATGGTGTCTGCGTAGGTGCTTATTAATTTGAGGGTGACAACGCAGGCAGGGAGTAGACCTGAGCCTGGGAGCTCATCTGTTTGTAGGCTCACTCTTTTAGCCATATCCTAAAAATATCCCTCTGTGTGTTAATGATGGCTGTTAATCTTACTGTAATTAGGTATACGGACTTGTGTGTCTCTTTTTCTTGAACACGCTAGTATGTGCAAGACTATCAATATGTTGACTTGTGCTTTGCATAATTTGTGTTTAGAAAGGCTTTAATTTGTTTCTAGCAGCACTTCAGGAGTGAAGTATTTTAATAGAACCATTTAGGTTGGAAAAGACCCTTAAGGTCATGCAATCCAATCTTAAAATGGGAATTCGGTATTTATTGCCATGATAAGCCATACAAATGCTGCCTGTCCAACATCACAGTTATGTAAAGAAACAAGGGCCAGTGATGAGTACTGATTTCTAGGAACCAGCTGTAGAGTTGCAACAGCACATTAAAAAAATGAAAATGTATTTTAGAAGTGCATGTAACAGAATAGATTGAAGCAAAAAATTGCACTTGTTCCCTGCCCTGACTCCTCACTTTTCTTGCATGTCACCTGCTATAATTTTTACTGGAATACTGATAGTCTTAGCTAAAGTGATTTTCAACACTACTAAGTTGAAATGGTGTTAGCACCTAGTATTTAGCCAACGTAGTGAAGCCAATATCCAGTAAAGCATTTCTTGTAATACAAGGACTGGAAGGTTGCATCTTGCCTGTGCCAGGAAATTTTTGCATAATCTTCCCATTGTTGGTGCCGCAAGTTCCCGTATTCCTACTAGCAACAGAAGTCAGTATGTCAGGGTCTCTAGTACAGAGGCAGAAGGCAACAGAGGCTTCCATCTCCAGGCTATAAGCGGTCAATTAAAACAGTCACGCAGAATACTGTCAGTACTACTGTTCTCATCCTTCTGACATATGGAAGTGAACAGCTAGTACTAGAGCTGAAAAAGAGGAGGGTACTCAATGTAAAATAAGCCCTGTATTTGTCTGTATTAAGTATTCTTTTGGCAGAAATGCCCAATTGGTTTATTCCTAATGATTCTCCACACTGTTGAATTGTTCAATTAAGTATGGGAAGGGATCTTTCCATGCTCTAAAAACCTGTAGTTATTGAATTGTTTGTTTGTTTTTCATGGAATGGTCAGAAAGTGCCTGTTCTTTTGAGATGCACACTTTGGAAGCTGTGAACCTGATCTGGGAGAACATAAATATGTAATTGCTTTTTTGTCATATTGATGCAAGCAAATACTTGAATCTAGATTTATGTTCAGTTTCAGCAAGACACTTTCAAATTGGAGCATGCAAAAAGCCTAGGAAATTGCAGGATCAAATTGTATGTGACCCTATACGCTGGTTTGTTGACTTCTTCAGAATTCCAAATTTTCATTTCTTTGACAGGTACTACGGATCGAAAGCATGAAATCAAAAAGGTGCCTCCTGAAAGGCCAGAATGTCTTCCTAATCGAACGGAAGAAAGAGGTATGAAATGTGCTTTCCTGCCTGCTCTCTGCAGAGAGGGAAATGGAACTGGTGCACATCCTCATTTCTCAGTTTCTGTTTTCATTAAGTGCATTGTTTGGATGTTTATTTCCCAGTCTGATAGGTCTTTGATGGTGCACATTTTAGAAAGGATCTCATTGTTGCCTTTGAACTAAATTCAGGATGTTCAATTGTACCAATCCAGAGCTGATAAGCATTTGTAGCCCACATGAAGTCAAGGGAAAATATGCTCTCAATACATAAAATGCTGTCTAAAGCTTTGTGCTCAGTAAAACACAGGTCCTTGATCAAGTAAAATACCCCAGATTAGTGTCTACTTTTTTCCTAACATCTATATGTTTTTGTTCTCTAGTTAAAAGCGGGGTTGGTGGTTTTCCTGCATCGCAGAGGGGTTTTATGAAGATCTAGTTATCAGTGCTTATGAATCACCCCATTATCATAGTCACAAAAGTCGTAGGCAAGCCTGTGAAGAAATGAAAAAATTGTGTCTTCAAAGCCAAGTTTAAACATTGCAAGGAATGGGGCACAGTACCACACAGAGCAATGACAAGCAAATTAAACCTTTAATGGTTTCGTTGTATTCATTGTGTATTATGAATAGTTTGGGGATAATAGTTAAACTGATTCTCTAATGGTGTCAAGTTTCATACGTTTAAGCTGATTCTTAGATTATACAGACAAGTTTGTTTATGGGATTTCTTAACTTCTAAGTATTCAACCTTGCAGTGTGTTAGATGTGGTCATAATTCAGTGCCAGAACATTCAGACTTTGCCCCAAGGTCTCCTTCTGGATGTATGTCATAGTGATCTGACAGGTGTTTTAGCAGTTTCATCTACATATATTTATTACTGGTTATGTGTGCTACTTCGTGTGGTTATCTTAGCAATAAAACCCTTTGCTTTCCATTTTTGATTTTAAAAAAAAGCTGTCAGAATGGTAGAGGAAGCATAAACATGGTACTATCCCAGGGTATAAATATAGATAGGTTTTCTAAACGCTGAAAAGAGGTTGTAGGAGTCATGCCTACATTTCTGGAGTACCAGGAAGTAGGAGGAATTGCTCAGTGAGGTGTGGCAGCAAGGGTGGCACAGGAATGTTCTTTACCCTGTGTGTTGGTTCACTGCCTAGGCCATCCCTCATACATAGTTCAGATTCTTGGACGCCCTCGCGCAGTATAAATCGCCATAGGAGTAAGTGTGTAAAATATTACACAATACACCAGAAAAGCTTCAGTGTTACAGAGGACCCAACAAATTGCATCAACTGAAAGTGTACTGAAAAAGGGTGTATGCCTGTGAACAGCCGCTTACTGAACTATTCCAAATATCATGTGGACTATGTTTCTGGTAATTTATTACGTGATCCTCTCAGACTGAAACCTAGAACCCATTAAGGAATACCCTTATAAAAATACCTTGGGAGGAACACTCCCAAGACCTCTTACATATGTACAGAGATGTGATATTCATGACATACTGTAGACAGTGTTATCAAGGGAAGTGGACATAATAGGATACAGAGAACAAAACTTTGGTCCCTTTGAGAGTTTTGTCCTTTCTGGAATAAGAATCAGGTTTCCTATGGTGTGGCAATTGTTTACATGTTTCTTTTGTATTATGAATTTGGAGCATATTATTTACATTCATATTTATTCATATATATTGTACATCACATGCTCACAACATTGCATGTTTGGCATTGGGTATTAGTATTGTGGCACTTCCCAACTGTGCATAATCAGTTCTGCAAATGATCTGGTTTTTCACTGGCAAGCTGAAAACGTCAGCATATAAGTCTGTGCTTGAAAATCTAAATGAAAGGTCTGATTTTCCTGAGGGGTTTCCATCCTGCCAAACATTGCTAAATTTTAATACTTGTATTTTCATTTAACAACAGTTCACTTGAAACACACTTTTTTTTTCTCCCCAGTAATGATATTTCTCTGTTTGCTCAAGAGATATTAAGAATATCCAGCATAATTATTTTTGTGACCTTCTAACTTGGTATTGGTTTATATTAGAATTTGATAAAAGTTGTGCTCATGGGATATTGTTACATATGGTATGGAGTTTTTTTGCCATTCTTATTTTTTGCACTCAGAAATCAGCATCCCTGTTCAGACACTGCACACACATTTTGGCCAAGAGGAATTACAGACAAGAACAGTCAGGCAGGGCAAATAACTGATTTGTGGTGAACACCTCATGTCAAATAAAGTATTATTTAGGACAGAAATGGAAAGGAGATAAGCTTTTTGTTTGTATACAGTGTATCTACAGTTGAAGAGTTCTTGTTTAATTGTAGACTTACAAGTGCAAATGAATTCCACTTAATAATATCTGTGTTCTTTGTTATTGGAAATAATTGATTTAAAGAAAGATCAGAGAGAGAGCAAAAACAGTTAGACTTGCAGAAGCCTTCAGTTCCTGCTATACCTCCGAAGAAACCTCGGCCACCCAAAGCAAACTCTGTGAATAGACCTGGTACCTTGCCCCCAAGACGACCAGAAAGACCAGCTGTGCCTGTGACTCATACAAGGTACTGTTCTTCCTCTGTCCACTGATTTTGGGTTTAGTGAAAAAAACATAGAAGCGTAGAATTTACATACATTTAATGAATTCAGTTTTTACAGTTAATGCCACAATTTATTTTATGGTAAATTGTATTTAAAGAACAAAGAAAAAAAAAGAAAAGCCATCTAGTCATCTGGCTGATTCATAATTATCTTCTCAAAACTAATAGTCTCAGATTGATCACTGCTAATTCATTTCTACTGAAGAATGCACTATTACTGTAACATTACAGTTTCCACTGTAGAATATGTGGGAAATACCTGCATCAGTAAGTTAAAGTGGTGTTGAATTTCTTAGTTTACCTCAAATTATTTCTGTTTAGCCTTGGCACTAAGTCAGCGCAAAAGCTTGGATTGTACTGAGGAACAGCATTAGACAATGCTTATTTCAAATACTGTCAGTTTGGTTTCAGTCTTTTTTCTTTCATCACTTCTGATCAATTTTTAGCCAAATGCATGTGTCTTCATACAATGTTCTTTAAGCTGGTGCCACTGAAGAATGCTGCTGTCAAATATTTATTTTCTGATGTTGGTTGTTATTCTATAGTTAAATGATGCTCTTTGTTGAAGGTGGTTACAGATTTTGAGGAGCACTGAGAAGCTGGTCTTGCCAACATAACTCCATTTAATCTCTGTAGAGCTTGGAAAAGCAGAGGTTGCAGGAATTAAAGGCCTTGCCCGTAATCCTAATGGAGTCTAGATGGCTGCATTAGTCATCAGCATCTCGGTTGTGCACTCTAGGCTTCTTTTATGCATATGTCCTGGGTTCAGCAGTAGCAGTCATTTTCCTCCTTCTTAGTAGCGGGTGCAGTTCTGTGTTCTTGACTTTCAGCCTGGGAACAGCTCTGATAACACTGATGTTTTCAGTTGTTGCTCGTTAATGTTTACTTTGACCAAGTTTCTGAGTCTCATGCTCTGCCAGGGAGGAGAGGAAGCCAGGAGGAAGCAGAGACAGGACACCTGACCCAAACTGACCAAAGAGGTATTCCATACCACAGCACATCATGCCCACTATATAAACTGGAGGCAGTTTCCCAGAAGAGTTAGACCACTGCTTGGGTCAGGCTGGGTATCAGTCAGCGGTTGGTGAGCGGTTGTATTCTCTTCCCTCATTATTTCCCTTATCATCATTATTATTGGTGGCAGCAGCAGTGATTTGTGTTATACCTTAGTTATTGGACTGTTCTTATCTCAGCCTGTGGGAGTTACATTCTTTTGATTCTCCTCCCCATCCCTCTGGGAGGAGGGGGAAGAAGGGGGCAGGGGGTGAGCGAGTAGCTGCATGGATGAGTTGCCAACTGGGCCTTACACCACAACAGCATAGTAGATAGAAATAGGTGAAAACCAGAAAAAGGCAGTTGCCTAAAATGGGAAATCTGCACTTCTTGCAGAAATACTGAAATACAGACATAGAAATAATTGTACTACTTTACTGTTAGAAAAAATAACTACCATTGAACTACTGGAGTTCATGTATACTGCTGGTGAATTAAATACCAATATGGTACAGGGTAGAGTGGAATCATAGAATCATAGAATAGTTAGGGCTGGAAAGGACCTTAAGATCATCTAGTTCCAACCCCCCTGCCATGGGCAGGAACACCTTACAGTAATCCATGTCACCAAAGGCTCTGTCCAGCCTGGCCTTGAACACCACCAGGGATGGAGCATTTACAACTTCCCTGCGCAACCCATTCCAGTGCCTCACCTCCCTTACAGTAAAGAGCTTCTTCATTATATCCTATCTAAACTTGCCCTGTTTAAGTTTGAACCCATTACCCCTTGTCCTATCACTACAGTCCCTAAATAAAATCCTGAATAAAACCCTAGCGATTGGTTCCCGTCATTCCTCTACATATCAAACAAATGCTCTCAGAGTGGAATCTGAGACATATAAAATTAAAAAACAGGGACTGCCTGATGCTGCTAGTTTCATCTTATGAAGTGCTTTGGCTGTGCATCTCTGAGAGAACTTACCCTTCTACCTAGGTGCTACTGTCACAGTTTCTTTTGGACTTTTTGGCTTTGAACATGCTTACCTAGTTGTTCCAAAATATGGTCCACACCTTCTGGTCACTTGGGCATGCCTGGAAAAGCAAGTATTTGCTATGATCTTTAGATTTAGCTAAGTAATGTCTTCTTGGCAAGACCAATGCGTATCCTAGTGTTCAGTTCACTGGCTGGGCATGCAACAGGGTAGCTATTGTTTTGTCCTGTCCTTTGCCTGGAATATTTTGAACACATTGTAAATATTTTAAACATTTAGAGGTATGGAGGGGTGTTTTGTTGCACTTCTGGTTTCCTTTTTCTAAGTAGAAAGTGAACAAAGTGAAAAAGCAGATCTAAACAGTAACCCTGTTGTGTTCTTTAATTATCCAAGCTCTTCTGTGTCTAGCACAGGAAAAAAAAAAAAAATAATTTTTTTTGCTTTTTATCTAATACTGTTGTATTTAAAGAATTTTATTTATAACAGTAGTTAAATCAAAACTTAGAAGGGAAAGTGATTTTTAGGGTGGTGATGATGCATACTGATGATCTCAGTGTTAGTAGTTTCCCAGTGAATTTCTTCACCAGCTAATTCAAGTTAATGGATTTATCTCATATAACTCTTTTGCCTGGTAAGCTGTAGCTTTTAAGGGTGTCTTGTAGGAAAAAAGCAGGAAATTCACATAAAGAAATAATCCATGGAATAGACTTCAAATTACTTGAATAATTAAGAAATGTAAAACTTCAAATGGAAGCAGTCACTTCAATAAATGCATTTTGGTTTTAAGTCCATTCAGTTTTGTAAGCTAGTGAAGACTTCTAAGACCTGCTGGTATCCATTTCCAGAATATGAAAAATCTAAGGCAGTTACAATAAAAATTGAAACAGCAGAATTTTTGCTCACCTGTCGTGGTTTAACCCCAGCTGGCAGCTCAGTCCCCCACAGCTGCTCACTCCTTCCCTGACAGTGGGATGGGGATGAGAATCAGAAGGGCAGAAGTGAGAAAAATCATGGGTTAAGATAAAGACAGTTAAACAGATAAAGCAAAAGCTGTGCATGCAAGCAAAGCAAAATAGACTTCTGTCAGCATGACCCATCAGCAGGCAAGTGTTCAGCCGTCCACTGGAAAGCAGGGCTCCATCATAGTAACGGTGACTTGGGAAGACAAATGCCATAACTTTGAATGTCCTTCTCGTCCTCTTTCTTCCCCCACCTTTTATTGCTGAGCACAGTGTCATATGGTATGGGCTATCCCTTCAGTCAACTGGGGTCAGCTGTCCTGGCTGTGTCACCTCCAGCTTCTTGTGCCCCCCCACCTTCTCACTGGCAAGGCAGTGTGAGAAACAGAGAATGCCTTGACGCTGTGTAAGCCAAGCTCAGCAATAATGAAAACACCTCCCCATGTTATCAACACTTACTTCATCTCAAATCCAAAACAGCATTGTGCAGGTTGCTAGAAAGAAAATTAACTTTATCTCAGCCCAAACCAGTACATGATCCTAGGGGCAAAAGTTGCTGTAGTTGTAAAGTAAATTCTGTGAGATTTCCGTGGCAGATGCTGAGCAGAGAAAGTTTTTATTTTTTCTCTTCTGGGTAAGTGACTTGCATCTTATATATCTCACTGATTTTATTGTGCCAGCGATTGCTATTCCATTTGAAAGTAATTCTTCCTTGGAGGCAGTTTAGGGCTTCAAGGGCAAAAGGAAAGACAAAATCTGTGTGGGACAGGGAATAGCTGTCCATTTCCTCCAAAGGCTTCACAACTTATTTAACCTGTGATTATACAACTTACAGATGAGTTAAATCTCTGGAGTAGGCAAGCCTTCAAAAACGTACAGAAAGTACATTTTTACAGTCAGTCTAAACCAATCTGCCTCCATACTGCTCCTAACTGCAGCAGGTTCCCTCTCCTGGCAGCCTGTGCCTATAGCCTCCCTTATGTTAGCACCAGCATTTGTGCAGCCGTTCAGCCATATGAGTCAGGGAGTTGCTCCAGATGGCAATTAATCAGTTTGCAGTGGGATTTCTATTAGTGTGAGGTTTCTTTCAAGCTGATCATAGAATCATAGAATAGTTAGGGTTGGAAAGGACCTTAAGATCATCCAGTTCCAGCCCCCCATGCCATGGGCAGGGACACCTCACACTATACCATGTCACCAAAGGCTCTGTCCAACCTGGCCTTGAACACCGCCAGCAATGGAGCATTCACAACTTCCCTGGGCAACCCATTCCAGTG
>JANRGW010036728.1:0-12687 GCA_024733675.1 Psilopsiagon aymara | reverse complement strand
CAGACACTGGAAGCTGCTCTGAGGTCTCCACGCAGCCTTCTCTTCTCCAGGCTGAACAGCCCCAATGTTCTCAGCCTACATTCTTACAGGTGGTGCTCCAGCCCCTCATTATCCTCATGGCCTCTTCTGGACTTGTTCCGACAGCTCCATGTCCTTCTGATGTTGAGGACAACAGAACTGCAACAGTGCCAAAAGTGGGGTCTCACAGAGCAGCACAGAGGGTCAGGATCCCCTCTCTGACCTGTTGCTTACATTCTGGGGGTGCAGCCCAGACAGTGAAGCTGGGTGATGTTCAGTTCCTTGTTAACCAACCCATAATAACCCATGAAGAATCATACAGAAGTGTTCACATGGCTGTACCCAGGGCTTTCCAGGGCTGCTGTGTCCATTGCCGAGCCCCAGCAGCCCATTGATCCAGCTTGGTCACTGCGTGCGTTTGTTCCAGGCTCACCTGAGCAGGTCCTGCAGCAGCGCCAGCCTGCGAGGGGAGCTGGGGAAGCTGGAAGCGGTGCGCCTGCATCCCTCCGTCTCCACCATTGGGGAGGCAGCAGTGGAAATGGCACGTGTGCTCCTGTCCTGGCTGGAAGCAGCAGAGCAGCTCCTGGCCGGCGTGGGGATAGACCTGCACAAAGGTCTGTGTCCTGCTGCTGTCCCTGGGAACAAGCCTGCTCCAGGTGGGATGTCCTCCGTAGCCTCTGTAAAGGAGAGAGAACCCAGTGTGAGCTGGGCTTGGGGGTCCCAGGCCCCCAAGTTGGTGCCAACTTCAGGCAGTCTGGGCAACTAAGAAGCCTGCTCAGGCAGCGTGCATGCTCCTATTGCCTACCTCTGCAGCACTGTCACCCAGCTTGGTGTGACCTACCCCACAGGGCTCTGGGGGGGTTGTCTGTGGGGTGCAATGTCTGCATGGGCAGACCCCATCTACTGACATCACGGTTATGCCATCAAAGTGGGATTTGCCTTGGTGGCATATGGGAAATGCTTGTGCTGGCGGAGATCTGAACCCTTGTCTCGAGATTCCACATTACTTTGTCTTCCCCTTCCTCAGCTGCCTCTGTTGTGGGGTTTGGCAGAGCAGTTGCATGGAGTTTGTTAGAGAAATGGTGCGTGGAAAACACAGAAGCTGTGGAAAGGAAAGAGCTTTAAATCATCCAGTCCAACTTTTATCCCAGCACTGCCAAGGCCACCAGTAACCCATAGCATTGAGGATATGGGAATGCTTCAAGGGACAGTGATTCCACCACTGCCTTGGGCAGCCTGTTCCAATCCTGTGCACCCCCTCACACAGCACAGATCTGTGTCTGTCCCCCACATTGTGCTGTGGAGCATCGCAGCAGAGCAGTGATGCCTCTGACAGCAGCATGGGACAGGGAGCATCACTTCCATGGCAGCACTGCTGTCACAGTGCTACTGCAGGGGGGTGCAGGGCCCCATGTGCTGGGTGGCAATGGAGTGGAGCTGGGTGGTGTCCCATTGCTGAGGGTGCAGGAGGAGCTGTGAGGCCGCTGTGGGTGCCAGGGTGGTGATTGTAGCACCAGGAGTGTTGTGCAGCAGCGAGCGAGGCTTGGCTCTTGCAGAAGTGCTGGGCATAGAGGAGATGGGGTGGCACAGCAAGGTGGGTGACAGGAACACCAGTCTCTTGCTCAGAACAGGCATCCGGGCTCTGTGCAAGCTGCCTCCCGGCCATGCCTCGGCAGTAGCAGCCATCTCCAGGGGTGGGAATGTGCTGCAGCTCCATGAGTGCAGCAAGGAGACCCTCAGCTGGCCCCAGGAGCCTTGCCAGGGGCGTCTCTGAGCCTGAATCCCAGAGCAAGGGGCTATGAGGGGCTCCAGATTGGTCGCTGGGTGCAAGGCACAACTGCTGCCCATGGGCCTCTCTGACACCAGCACATCCACTGCCCTAGCCTGGGAGGGAAACCCAGGTCCAGTGTGTTTCCTGGGTATCCCAATGAGCACAGGGAATGATTGTGTGGGAAGTTAGCGGTGGTCCCTTCTCCCTGCTGCCTATGGACCTCCACCACCAGGTGAGGGGATTGAGGGCCAGCAGTGGCCAAAGTGATCTTTGTAAGGGGGCAAGCAGCATCCCCAGGCCTCAGAGGATGCTCCAGGAGCTACCCATGGGCTGTATGAGCACCTTGTATAGTGAGACTCCATTGGCTCTTGCAGGGCTATTGGCTGCTCTTGGGACATTGGTGGAAACCAGTCAGGAAACTGCCCGGAGGAATCAGGCATTGCAGGTACAGACACGTGTCCATAAATCAAGGTGATTTCTCAATAGCTGAGGTCTCTGGGTCTGTGGTGAATGCAGGGGAAGGGTGAAGATGGAGCCAAATGGCAGTGTGTTGGTATCCCTAACTGGGCAAGGATGGACAGTATATCCCTGTATGGAACTGTCTGCGAGTCAGTAAGCAGGAGGCTTATGTCTTGCCCTGCTCCTAAGGTGCTTGCTCTCACACCTCAGTATCTGCTGTATCCCTGTAGGCACAATTAGAGGAGGCCCAGGAGTCACAGGCAGCTTTGCTGCAGGAGCACATGAAGGAGCTGGAAGCAAAACATGATCAAGAGCTACAGCTAAAAATCAAGCACATTCTGCTGGAGAAGGACAAGGAGAGCAAGGAGGTTTGTCTTAAGAAAATGACTGCTAGAGTAGATGTCTGTAATAGTGTTGCCTAGCAAGAGGAAGTCTTTAGCCTCAAGTTGTCTGGATGCAGGCCCACGAGCCCAAAGTACCCACTGGGAAACAGCAGAAAGCAAGGAGCACCATCCAGATCCTTGAGCTTAGGAAGGCATTGCGTTGTCTGTAGTGAATGGAGTGCAAGTAAATGGAATGGGGACAGCATGTTGTGGTGTCTTTAAGACAGTTTCTAATGTGCTTTTGTGTCTGTTGCCTCTGGAATTGCTGTTTCCAGAGTTCTCTAAGGAGGTGGGTAAGGAGCAGCCAAGCGGCTCCTCCTTCACCTCTGCTTCACCTTATCCTCATCCTCTCCCTCATTGTGTTGCCTTGTGTCCTGCTGAGCTTTTCCTCCATAACTTGTCCCTGCTCCAGAGCAGGGAGGGGGCTGCTTTTCTGCTTGGAGTCAAGGTCTTTTCCCTATTGATGCATGTTATTTTCCTATACTGGAACTGTGGGCTGTCAATTCGCAGCTCCTGGAGAGTGCCGTCACCGAGGAGAAGAGCAAGTACAAACAATCCCTGGAGGAAGAACAGAAGAAGATCCAAGATCTGGAGAGCCACCTGAGGAGCATGGCTGAGGTCAGTGGCCTGCGCGGAAGGTAAAGCAGAACTGCTCACCCTTGGAATGAGCACATCTGAAAGTGCTTTGTAGCATGCTGGGCCATCAGTGGTCTGTGTGTTCTCTCCCTCCTCAAATACACCTCAGTGTATATGTGCAGAGAGAAAGGTGGCTTCCTTCAAGCTTGGTACCTTCATTACTGCTCCTCTCCTCGTGTAGGCTATAGAAAGAAAGTCAAAGGAGCAGGAATCTGCTGACTGCAGGCTGCAAGAAGCTCTGCAGAAGCTGGAGGAAACCACAGTGCGAGAGGTGGGTCCAACACCCTGCGTGCAGGCAAAGGACTAGGCTGGATGTGCTTTCAGTGAAGAGGGCTTCTTCGGTCCCTGTTTGCAGGGTGCTGCAGCCTTCCCCCTGTTTATATCCTTCCCTTCCCTCTGTCATTCTGACCACTAGCCAGGAGAGATGGTGCAGATCATGATCCCAAAGGAAAACACATGCAGTGCTTCCAACCAGCATCACTCATCCTTGTTTCCTAGATGGTGTTACAGCAGCAGGTGCTGGTGCAAGATGAGCAGCTCAGGACCCTTCAGGAGGAGAATGAGTTACAGAGACAGAAACTGCAGGGAGAAATAGAGGAATACAAGGAGCAGAGCAAGCAGCATGCACTGACAGTTGTGGCTTTAGAGGAGAGGCTGCTCAAGGCCAAGGAGCAGCAGAAGACAATGAAGGAGGAACACACAGCACTTGTGGAGAAAATAAAAGGTGGGTGCAGCATCTGCACTGGAAACCTTCTTGGTTAATGTGACACTGATAGAGAGGGAGCAGTACATTTGCTGCTATGGAAAGTGTTGTGTGTGATATTGATCTGAGGTTTGCCTATGGCAGAGCGAGCTCAGTGAAATCCCTGAAGAAGCTGTTTCACAGGGGGTTGCTGTCTGTGGCTTTGGGGACTGTCAATAGCATGCTGTGGTCATAGACAAGGCTTTCTCACTGGAGAAGGGTTCTTTGCCCTCTAAAGCAAGGAGACATTTGGCTGCACCCAAGCAGAATTGATGCTGAGCAAGGAAGGATGTGAGGAGCTGTTAGAATCACTGACGTTCCTCAATCTTCAAAGGAGGAGGATCTGATATTCATTTTCCTTATTCCCATGAAGGAAAAGATGTGTGTATCAGAAGCAAGGCAGGCCAAATGTGTGTGTTATGAAGAAGTAATTGGCATTGCTGTTGCAGGACTTCGGGGTGACACTTGCCAGGCACCACCAGGGGCTTGGCTGGAGGTTTGTCCTGCTGCAGAGGCTCATGGCTGTGTGCGGTAAGCAGCACTTGCTGATGGTGCCTTGTTCAGAACAGATACCCCCAGGAGAGCTTAGGAGAGCTGAGGGGGATGACTGCAGCTCTTATCCTTGAGCTCTTATTTGTCTGTGATTCCCTTCCTTAGGAAGTTCAGGGAGGAGCTGGTCATGGCACAGCACGTGCTGCACTCCAAGGAGGCTGTCATCACTGGGCTCACCAAAGAGCTTGCAGAAACCAGAGCCAGGCTGACAGACATGAGAGGTGGGTGAAGCATGGTTTCCACCTTCCAATCCCTCTTCTGGGCAGTAGCAAGGTGGACTCATGCAGGTAATGGGAAATAGGTGCTGCCACCCTCAAGCAACACTGCTATCATGTCATCCATCCCCTTCAGGTTGGTGAGCTCCTCTCTGTCCTTGGCTAAGCAATAGTGGTGATGGTGGGTGGAGGCATCCGGGTGGAGATGGGGTGGGCAAAACTGAAGTATCTTTCTCAAAACCCCACTGGCAGGCTCCTTTGAGCCTAAGTCATCCTAAGCCTTGCCTGGGACTCCTCAGTGGGCACCATGTGCTTTAGAGAAGCTGCTGTTCTGCCTTCCAAAGGGAAGCAGCCATAGCAAGTGATTGCTCTGGCCTATGTCCGTGCAAAGGGACTGGCTGTGCAGTGATTTAATAGAGCAAGGTCTAAGGGGACACATCCATGAACGTGGTTTCACCAAGAACTACAGATCCCCCCGTGCTGGGCGATGAGACAGCCAGAAAACCCTAAAGCTGTTGTATCCTAGGGGAGCTGAGCGAGGAGCACAAGGTGGAACTGGAGCAGAACCTGACCCGGCTGAAATGCCAGCAGCAGGAACTGAACCTGCTCCGAGAGAAGCTATCCCGGATGTCCAGCCTGGTGGAGAAGAAGGATCAAGCCCTGGAAGCAGCCACTGAGGAGTTAAGGTACATGATGCTGTGACTGGATGCTTTGCAAATGCTGTTCTGTAGATTCCCAGTGGCTGATGGCATTTAGATATCTCCCGAGATGCAAAAGGCATGTGGGAGTGAGAGCATTGGATTGGAGCAATGTTGTCTCTATGGAAGTGCCATGTGAACTGAAACAGGGCTTTAGCAGAGCTCTTGCTGGTGGACGTGTAACTAAGTCATTCGTAACTAAGTGAATGTTCCCACTCACACCATGGTAGTCATTGGTGGTGCTGCTCTCCGGAGGCTGTTTGGGTAGCCTTCATCTGTCAGGGTTTCCCACAGTGGTCTTATCTCTTGGCACAGGCAGGCCCAAGCCCACTGCCAGGAGCTGAAGGATGCTCAAGAGATGGCAAAGAAGCCAGGGGCTGCTCCTGGGACACCAGCCCAGGCAGGAGAAGCTTCTAAGCAGGTAAGTGCACACAGAGGCTGCTGAGGTCTGGGTTTGCAGAGAGCACCCATAGTGCATGGTGTTTCTCAGCATCGCAGAATCAACCAGGTTGACAAAGATCTTTAAGCTCATCCAGTCCAACCATTCCCCAGCACTGCCAAGGCCCCCACATTAACCCATGGCACTGAGGGCCTTGTCTACAGAGGGTGTGAAAACTTGCAGGGATGGTGACTGCAGCCCTGCCCTGGGCAGTTCCAATGCTGAGCACCCCCTGCGGGAGGAATTGTTCCTCATCTCCATCCAAACATCCCCTGGTGCAGCTTGAGGCCGTTTCCTCTTGTCCTGTCCCTTGTTCCTTGGGAGCAGAGATCAGCTCAGTCCTGGCTCCATCCTCCTGTCGGGCAGTTGTAGAGAGCCATAAGGTCGATGGCCAACCTCATGCCTGCTCAGAGCTGGTGCAGGATCTCTGGCCACCCTTTCCCTAGACAAGAGCTGCAGATGCTGCAGCTTCCCTAGTGGCTGATGGGCTGATGTTTGCACAGCACTTTGGAACTGGAATGTGTTGCGTATGTGCTAATGGTGCTATAATTGCCAATTAGAAGGGATAGCAGCCTGCATGTGGAATGATGTGCAAGCGCTGCCTCCTCTTCTCTTGCTGAACAGTTGATGCTGGCTCTATTCATGCCATCCCCGGTGCTAGGGAGGGGAAGAACAGAAAGGTTCTGCAGTAGCAGATGGAGGGACTGTAGGAATCGTACATCCTGTACCACAGCAGTGGTAGACAGTGTGCCAGCAGGGAAGGCTGCAGCGTGGGGGCCAAGCAGTGACTCACAGCCAGCTGACAAGCAGGAGGTATCGCTGTCCTGTTCTGTACATGGTGATGGGGAGCGTTGGAGACCCAGCTAAAGCCGTGGTTCAGGAATAAGCTGCCTCTCACTGGGCAGTACCAAAAGGCAGCAGCAGCCAGACCTGAACAGGCAGATTTCAGCCATCAGTAGCTGTGTGCAAGGCCGCTCCTCCCAGGTTTTGGGATGTTTGTCATCATGCCACAAGCTGGATGCGGCTGTAATGGGGGAATCATAGAATCAGTGAGGTTGGACAAGACCTTTAAGCTTATCCAGTCCAACCATTCCCCAGCACTGCCAAGGCCACCACTGACCCATGGCACTGAGGCCTCATCTCCACAGTGTGTGAACACTCACAGGGACGGTGACTGCAGCCCTGCCCTGGGCAGTTCCAATGCTCAGCACCTTCTGGGGAAGGAATTGTTCCTCAGCTCCATCTAACCCTGCCCTGGTGCAGCTGAGGCCGTTTCCTCCTGTCCCATCCCTTGTTCCTTGGGAGCAGAGCTCAGCCCCCTCCTGGCTCCATCCTCCTCTCAGGCAGTTGTAGGCAGTGATCAGGTCCCCCCTGAGCCTTCTGTTCTCCATCTGAACCCCCCAGGTCCCTCAGCCGTTCCCCATCACACTGTGCTCCAGGACCTGCACAGCTCCATTGCCCTTCTCTGGTCCCGCTCCAGCACCTCAGTGTCTCTCTTGTAGTGAGGGGCCCAGAGCTGAAATGCATGGGTCTGGTCTAAAAATGAGTAACGCCTGAGGTCTTGCATAAACGCAGGCTGCAGAGTGGGTTGGGATGTGTGCACTGAGGAACACACAGGCAAAGCCAAAGAGCAAAACGCTGCCATAGCCATTCAGAGCTATGCACCATCCCTCTCCTGGCTCTCTGGAGCATTTCTACTGCTTATGTCCTCCCCCGGGTGCCGCTGGCTCAGCAGAATTTGAAAGGGGTCTCAGATGCTCTTTCATCCCCACAAATCCACCCAGAAGGCTGTAGAATGAGATGCTGTGAGTGACCGGTGCCTGTCAGCGAGGCTGTGTTTCAGCCAGGTCGAAGCTGAGCTCGTGCTTAGCCAGCTCAGTGTGAGTGAGAACCGGCTGCTCTGCCTCTTCAGGAGTCGGTGTTGGACTTGGCTGACCTCGGCATCAGGTGCCAAGGCCTCAGGCACGAGGAGACGATCCAGCGCCAGAGGGAAGGCATGGCTGAGCTCCGGGAGAGGGTGAAGGTGCTGGAGAAGAGGCAGTCCCCAGGTAGGGGAAGGTGCATCCATCTGGGAGGAGGTGGTGTTTGCGGGAGGGGTTTGGAGGCAGAGACGGAAGCAAGCAGGTGCCTGCCAGTGTGCGTGGCCATTCAATGCAAGAGCAGCTTCACCCAAAGGAGCTGAGCTCTGGGTGTTGAGGTCTTGCAAGTGCCGGCTGTTGTGAGAATCTTCTGCATGCCCAAGCTCGTTTTCTCTCAGTCCCTTTCCGTCGTCTGTATCCCTGTATTGAGAGCACTATGGTGAAGCAGCACCATCTCTCTTAGAAGCTGCAAGTTGAGGAGCTGTCTGTGGTGTGAGCTCTGAATGCCCATCTGCAAAACAGGCTGGGGAAAGCAGTGGCCAAACCCTAGAGTAGCAGTGTCTGCAAGTAAAGCTGGTGCAGGCTCAGCTCCAGAGCCTGTGCATCTCTCCACGCATGTCACCATAAGAAGAAACCTGGCAAGCCTCAAAAGCATCTGAGAGATGAAGCCCCAGCATGCCATACAGGGAGTGGGACGACTCAGTGGCTGTTCTTTTACCTCCAGCTGCCATGATGAAGGGCTCAGAACCTCTGGTGGTCCTCACAAAAGACTTAACAGAGGAAATACTCCAGAGAACAGGTCATGAGAAGGAACCCGCATCCGTATCAGGGCCAAATCTGAAGGCCAGCAAGGTAAGGAGGCAGTTTGTGGTTTATGGTGCTTGGGTTATGGTGCTTAGTGAGAAAAGTGCTCTCTGTAATAGGGAGATTTCAGCTTTCTAATATCCTAAGAAAGAAGCCAAAAGGGGAGAGGGGGAGATGGAAAATCTGGCAGCATGTGAGATGCTCAACCCAAAGCCATTCCATGGGCTCCATTGGTCTTTCCCTGTCTGTGCAGGTTCCTGGTTGTGTTCCTAATGGGGGCTCACACAGGGCAGCAAGTTGGGAGATGAGTGACCCAATAGACTTTGGTGAGAAGATGGTGAGTGATGGACATGTTCACATGGTGCTTGTAGAGTGTAGGTGGTTTTCAAACACACCTCAGATGTAAAGGGGGAGTCTCTTCCCACCGAAAAGGGCAGGAAAATGTCCGGCAGGAAAATGTCCAGCAGGGAAAATGGATCATCCCGAAAAAGGAAAAAATCCAACCCCTAAGAGTGTTGCAGCTCAGAACTGAATTCCAGGCTGGTTCGGAGCTGGGAATTGAATACTAGACTGGTCCAGAGCTGGGATGCACTGTGGTGTACCATACCACATCCTGAGTGCCTCCAAGCACACAGCCCAAAGGAACCACATTCGGGTGTGGGTTTAGGAGCACTCGGCAGAGCTTGCAGAGGGGAAGCACTCCCAGGAATGAAACACAGGGAAGCAAACAGTGCTTCCCATGTGACACTGGCATCCCCTGAGCTGGGCAGGATGGAAGCAGATGGCTGAGCGGTGGAATGCAGTAGAGCAGAGGAGGTGGCAGGGCAAGGAAATAATGCACTCCCTGCTCTTCCTGCAGTACCTGGATGCAATCAATGCTCTGGGAAGCCTGATGAAGGTGAAGGAGCTGTCAGGAATGCAGTCTTTGAGGCACCTTCCTCCAGAGGAGAGGGGAAAAGCAGGGCTGCAGAGGCGGAAGGACCTCGAGCTGCTCTGTGACAAGATTAGGAACCTCAAGAGCCGCCTGGAAAGAAATGAAGAAAAGCTGAAAGAATACCAGGGCGGAGTGGAGCAGCTGAGGTACTGAGAGGCGAGGTGACCATTTCCAGTCATGGGTCTGAGTGAGACCTAGTACTGGATGCTCTGATGTCCTGTAGCATCATGCCATGGAGGGTGGAATGGCCCCGGGAGGGACACCAGCATCATACAGTTTTGCTCTGAAGCTGTTGCTCCCAGGCAGAGCCTGGCTTCAAGGGGTTGGTGCAGGTGACAACTTGTCCCCCGCGTTGTGCACAGGCTGAGCCAGACATCCCTGCAGAGGTGCCAGGAGGAGGTGTCCAAACTGGAAGAGGAAGCCTGCAGGGAAGCGGAAGAGAAGGCTCTGCTGCAGGAGGCGCTGGAGAGGATGCAGCTCCGGCTGAACCAGGAGAAGAGGCAGCGAGCGGCCAAGCTGCACAAGGGGAGACCACGGGAGCAGGTGAGCAAGGACCTGTGAGAACAGCTGGAGCCAAAGGTGCTGGTGCCTGAGTGGTCAAAGGCAGGTCATGATGGTCAGCAAACACCTCCAGGCTCAGTGGTGCTGATAGAGGAAAGTGAGGGATGCACAGCACAGCCAGAACACTCCACTGTTGTTAAGATGCCCAAGGCAAGCCCTGCAGGTAGAAGGGATGTGTCACTGGTGTTAGCCAGAGCTGTGCAGAGGATGGGAAAGTGTGATGCCCTCTGGTCACTTGGTTGCACACAACAGAGGTAAGGAGGGTGTGAAACATCCATTGTCACAGGAGATGTCTCCCCTCATGGGTGTAGATGCATGATATTGCACTCTGAAATGAGCACTCCGGAGGCACTTGGTGAATGAAGAGTGAGGACTGGGGAGAGAGATCAGCAGGGCTGAAAGGTGTGAAAGTGTTGTTGGCTCTGAGGATGTCTCTCATGTGGAGCACCTGATGGGGTGCTTGCTGCAGCCAGGAAGGTGAAGGAGCTCAGTGTGCTGTCTCAGCAGAAGCTGTGAGCCCACTGGAATGTGCTTCCCTAGCTCCTGTGATCCATTAGGAATGCATGGTGGGTGTGGCTGCTGCATACTTCAAGTGGCTGTGCCCTTCTGCAGCCCCAGCCGGGCAGATGCCAAGTGAAGAGCTGGATGCTCTGTATGATACTCAACTCCTGCACTTCATGCAGCATCCATCAGGCACCTGGGATTCTGTGGTCCATCTGACCATCCCAAGAGGTTGGGCATCCTGGGGCCCTGCTGCTTAGCTGCACAGCAGCATTCCCACGGCAGGAGATGGAGGGCAATGTGTGTGTAGGCTGCTGTATAGAGGGGTCTGGGCCATAAATATGGTGTTGATATCTCTCTGTTCTGCAGCCTGGAGCCAAGAAGCCTTTCTGCTCAGGCAAGCTGAAGGCCAAAGAGTGCACAGCAGAAGCTGTCAAGATGGGAAGTGCATAGGAGAGGCACCAATGGGCCTTTGGTAGGTGAAGGTCTGAAGTGGGAATGGGTCATCATGCTGTGGACTTCCTAATATCAGATGCGGTACAAAGCTTTGGTGCATTTTGAGGAGCCCCTGTTAGAATCCCATAGCTCCAGGGCATGCTGGTGTGTAGGACCTTATTTTCCTGCAGTACGGATCTCACGGTGTGTGATGGGACCTGTGGCAGTAGAAAAGGTAGTGTGGATGTAACCCATTGTATACATTGTGTGTGTAGATATGTGTGTGTGAATAGAGCCCAGTGTACAGACTATATGAGTGAAATCAGTCATCTGGGTCCTGTTCTGTTGCCTCTGAAGCAGCCTTGCTGCACAGCCCATATTGTCCCTTGTGCTTCCACCTCCTGCGTCCTCCTGTGGTGCCACAGGGAGCTGGAGCACAAGGCATGATGCAGAATGGAAACAGGAGTGCATCGCTGGCTGGAGCCACAGTGAGTGTCCCTGTACCAGTGTGATGGGAAGAAGAGGAGCAGCCCCTTGTTTCTGAGGAGCAGCGGTATTTTGGGGGAAATTTGGAGCTCCAATGCTCATTGGCCCTGCAGCTGCTTTGGTTTGCTCAGAGCAGCCTATGCAGAGTTCTCTGCAGAGCTTTCTAGCAGAGGATAACGTGGATGTGAGCAGAACCCCTTTGTGGTTGTGATGGTATTTGTAATAGAAGTGAAAGGTGGGGAAGCAGCACAGAGGGGCTGAGGCAGGAATCACAGTGTCTGTAGACGAGCTGCTGCGCACCCGTGGGCACACCGTGGCTGATGCCTAATTTCTGGTGTGCATTATGTGGTTGGTGGCTGTGCCGCTGGGCTCTGGCAATGGCAGTTTCCCCTCTTGATGTGCTGTGGGCTTCCAGCCACGTGCTGCCCTGGGCTGATTTTGGGGCAAGGCATGACCTGGTTCCCTTGTGTAGGTTCACGGGATCAAAAGGGTTGAAGGGACCTCTGGAGATCATCCAGTCGTGCCCCCTGCCAAGGCAGAGCCACCCCAAGCAGGGCACACAGGAACATATCCAGGCGAGTTTGGGATGGCTCCAGAGAAAGAGACTCCACAACCCCCCGGGGCAGCCTGTGCCAGGGCTCTGCCACCCTCAATTGAAAGTTCTTGCTCATGTTGAGGTGAAACTTGCTGTGGTTTAGTTTATGGCCATTGCTCCTCGTCCTGTCACTTGGCACTACTGGAAGGAGTTTGGCACCATCCTGCTTGGCACCCACCTTTGAGCTATGGATGTGCATTGATGAGATCCCCTCCCTGCACTCTCCAGGCAGACCGACTGCTCTCCTCTGCACTAACCAGGCCCAGCTCCTGCAATCTCTCCTCATGGGAAAGATAATCCAGAGCCCTGCGCAGCCCTGTGAGCTCTGCTGGATCCTCTCCAGTAGCTCCTTGTCTCGGTCTGAAGAGCCGAGCACTGGACACAGGGTTGACAATTCCCTGCCGGGCTGTGCTGCAGACACCTCCCGCGGGTTTGCCTGGTGGGCTCGGGCTGCTCCGCGATTCCCGATGCCGAACCCCTGGGAATAATGGATGGAGCTGGAAGGAGCCCGTGGGAGCCGCCTCCCCTCCGCTGAGCGCCGGGTACCGCTCCCGCACCCCCAGAGAGGTGCCCGGCGCTCAGCGGAGGGGCCCGGACCC
>JANRGW010036724.1:26034-68343 GCA_024733675.1 Psilopsiagon aymara | reverse complement strand
CTGAGGTCTCCACGCAGCCTTCTCTTCTCCAGGCTGAACAGCCCAAACTTTCTCATCCTATCTTCATACAGGAGGTGTTCCAGTCCCCTGATGTGCCACCCTTTGGTAAGACTAAGGAACTCTGGGGTTAGCAACTAGACCCCAAGTCTGGGGACTCTTCCAGAGCATGGCTCAAAACTGAAATGAAAGCTTCAGCCTGTCCACTGTAAGACTCTCATCAAGACCTAAGGCTGTGCTATGGAAACATACTGAATAAAATCTTGCCTATGCTGAAGCCACATTGATGATAAATGACCTGCACTGCTTTGAAAAACAAATACATTTTGTCCCTTTAGATTACAACACAGGAATATATCTTTTCCTATCAGTGAAAAGCACCCTAGTGTTTATTTCAGTTGACAGTCTTGCTGCCAGAAGGTAAATGAGAATATTATCTCTAATGAGTCTTCTCATAATGGCAATTTTCTGAAAGAGTTACCAGTTCTAGGTTTGTATCAATAGTCCCTCATCTGGAAGCCATGGAATAAACCTCCCAAGCCTATTGCACTATGCAGCTTCACTTCTCCAGAGCCAATGTGATAATGTCTTGACTGAGCAGCAATTCCTATTTTAACAGCAATATAGATGCTTCCCATGTGTGTACAAACACATCTAAGCCCAGATTGTGCCTCTGGCCTGCTCTAAACTAAACAGTCTAACCCACATTTCTCTTCCCTGTTTATCTGTTGATTCTTTGCCACTGCATTCAGGCTGCCCACCATTTAAATGCAGCCCCATAGGGAGGGCATCCTACCTTATTTTAGGTCATTTGACCCATGCCGGCCAAAGTCATTTGAGGGAATTAGGGCAACATCTCAAGAGGTCTCTGGTTTCTGGGGGAGGCACAAAGCCACAATGATTTTCACCACATCTACAGGTGGGCCAAAGTGTCCACCTACCTCCTTTCAGATCTGGGCATCAGCTGCGTAAATACAGCTCCAATCAAACAGCCCTCTGGTTTTTCAGGCTCTATAGAGCCAAGACTCGTCTCCTACTAAGCTTGTTTCCAGGTGTGACTGAGATGCGTGTAAAGTCTTTGATACTTGCACCAAGTATCAACTAAGGTGAACATGCTGCAAACTAATCCCACTGCTTTGTGTTTGTGTTTAGTAAGATTTTGCAAAACTATCTTTGTGCACGGCCTTTGCACAAAAAGGCTGTGCTGAACCAAAGGCCTAACTGGCTCAGCTGGTCTGCTACCGATCACTCTGGGCTACTTCTCTCCATTTCTAAAACATGTGTGCATTAAAAACTTAAGAAATGCTTGGGGGATGCTCAGAAACTTGGAGGTCCGATACAATCTCACATGGAGAATGCTGTTTAAAATACGGCATCACTGTAATGTTAAAGGTATGCAGCTGCATAGGGCAGGATGTTAATAGACCACTGAAACAGAAACTTTGGCCAGGGAATATGCATTGAGCATACATTACACTGGCTTGTTTTTACCAGCATGCAAAGACCCCATCGAGTAGCTAAGAGCATCTGAAACCTTTCCAGATGCCTTTCAGCAGGACTTTCAAAATGACCACTCCTGGTCAAGGACACGGTGGTTAAGTATACCCCCAGAGAGCAATTAATGCCTGTGCTCTGGCATTGATTGCATACCTAGGAGATACTTGGAGCTGCCCTGTATGTTGGAGGTAGCAGGATCCAGAGTACAAACATTTCACATGCTCCCCTGGACAAAACTCTCCATGGACATGGGGTCCCAGTCATGTGTTCAACTGCATCACCCTCAGCTTCCAATCTGTTGTTCGATTCCTTAAAGAGGACTACGGTCTAATCCAGTTTCCCACAGATACTTCCTCTTCCCTACCTTGGGAAACTATGGGCTTGTGTTCAGGTCGTCACTCAGGAAATATTGAGCCAGCCTCAGCCCAAAGTGGAAGGTGCCTTTTCTATGGAAATATGTGCTTTTAACTTTTAAAGGAAAAGAGATTCAAGTCAAAACTGGAAACCCACAGTCAGGCTCTCCATATGAATAAGAAACACAACAAAGGGGCTGCATGTGGGGGAATGCAAAGATGCATTCCACAATGACAGAACCATTCAAGATTCATGCTTGAAAACGTTGCACTGTGCATGACTATGTGCACCAGTGCAGCTGTGAATTTCTTGTACTTCATCATAAGCCTATAAAACAAGTGAGCCAAAACTGAAGGTTTGTGAAGGTTCACAGATCTTTCAGTCAAGCAAGGCCAAGTCTCAAGCAAACCTGATCCAATCTTCCATTTGGAAAGTGCAGGGTAACCTTAGACTCTGACAGAGCTAAAACAGTGGGGGTTATAATCCCAAATCCACAGGCTGCTTTGAGACCTTTCAAGACCAAAAGAATGAGTCCAGCCCCATTTCCAAGTCCAGACTTGTTCTCTGCTGTAGGAAAAGATGCTGCAATATGAATAAAAAAGCAATAAAGCTCAGTGTCAGACCTGATAAGATGAGAAGAGTGGTTTATTTCAAAATGAAATGAATGTCACTCCCTTATACTGTCATACTCATGTAACTCTAAGCACTGAGAAGTGTGTATCCTCCTGATTTGGCCAGGATTCCTCGTGCTGGTGCAGAGGATCAGGAACATTGGCTACCGAGAGCTCTTCAAGTCTCCTGAATGACACTGTCCAGGTTCAGATACGCTGTTTTTCACTCATCAGGAGCTGACATTGCTCCATCCTGCAGCACATCTCTATGCATCATCAGGATTTTGCCTCCCGAGTCCTTTGCCTCTTGAGTCCTTTGTCTCCTGGTCTGGGTGTTCTAAGAACCTGCCTCTACAGATGCACTTCTCAAAGACCTGCCAGCTCAGCTGCCAGCAAGAACTGCCATCCCTTCTGTTCCCCTCCTGCCCATTACTGCTTTGGGAGCTTTGCATATCAATATTTCCATTCATTCTCCTTTCACACCAATCTTCACATTTCCCTCACATTCTCTACTGCCACATGGGCTCCACATGAGGCTGTGCTTGGGCACAACTTTCAACTGAGCTCCAGGATGCTACGAAGAAGGAAACCCCAGCTCCCACCCAATCCATGGAAAGGATTCAGGGTGCTCATGGTTGAAGCAAAGTATGCACCAGCCCAGTCCTCCAGTTCGAACTCAGCTCTTCCTGAGCACAAGGTAGATGTTTCAGATAAGATCCATCTGCTCAGGTGACTCACAATTAAATATCTTCTTCTGAGCTTGCTCCCTAGTCAATGGGAGCCCATTCTGAGAGCAATACCCCACTTTATGATGGAGATGGCTAACATGGGTTAGATGGAGTGTGCCCATGGAGTGTGCCCATTGAGTGGCTATTTCTTCCCATTGTCTACCCAGGGAGAAGAGGACAGTGAGCTCAAACTGAGATGTCCACTCCATAGACCTCTGAAGTTACATGAGCTGAATCCTATCTCTGCAGCCCAGAAAAGAGCAAGCAATGGGAGTACAAAATGTACGGTTGATGGGGCTTGCCATTCACAACCTGATTCCAGGTCCTTTCTCAGGTGCACATCACACATGCCGTTTGAGCTCCCCCACACTTTCTACAAACTTCCTAAAAGTGTGAGCAACCTGAGAGCAGATATCCCAGGATTCTTCCACTGCAGACTTCTCCCTGTGTTTTTATCTTATAAGCATCATTCTCCTGCCAACCTGGCAAGGTCCTCCTGCCATCCCCCTCTAGCACAGCAGAGTTTGTGGCTTCTGATCTTTTGCCCTATTGATCTAAATTGGCCCAAGGATGGTCAGGAAGTGCTTTGTGGTCTAGGGTGCATTGAGGCATGGGAAGAAAATGTTCTGTGAATTGTGCTGGGCAGGACAGGCTTTTATGTGGTGTTCATAACAGCAGGGGACTGGATGGGGTGACCCAGGCAGTCATTTCTCCACCAGTGTTCACAAGTGCACTGGTAGGACAGCCCTGGGCAGCTTCCAGTTTACCTGCCCTATTGATGTGCAGCCACCTTCTGATTTTTGCTCGTGGCTCTGATTCTTAAAGGACAAGCAAGGGAAATCTCACATTGCTGCCGGACTCATCTGGCCTCATCACAGGAGAGCTCTGTTGCCAAGCAAGAACTGCCTGCAAGCACAGTAAATGTACAACCAGGGTCCAAGGGGAGAGCTGAACTCCAGCCAGCATGATGGCGGCAGCCAGTGAGTTTGTGGGATGGGGAAGGGCACTTCTTGGAAGTATTATAGAAGACCTTGATGACTCCTGACATCTCTGGTGTGTGTGCTTGCAGTGGTTACCTCAGTAACGTGCTAAAAAGTCCCAGCTTGCTCGGGAATTGGCTTTGCCACCCTCCCTCCCCCTGTAATATCCTATTCTCAGCATGCTGGCAATAAATAACCCCTTTGTCATGCACCATGGGCACACCAAGTACTCAAACAGGGCCATCCTTTGGATTTTATTTTCAGCAGTGGATTTTAGCTGAAAAGCAGAAGCTCTGAATAGGGGCTCAGGCATTTTGCAAGGCTTGGCCTAATTGCTTGTGCCTGCTGGTTCCCACAGTCCTCCTGGCGTGGTGGTGCCACTGTGTCCACACGAAGAGGGGCAATGTGGTACCTTGACTGAGGTCAGAAGCCTGGCACTTGGTGAAGGTGCAGCCTTTGCTCTTTCCTCAGCTAAAAAACAACATGCTTTGTCACTCTTCAGCAGGGACACATCCTGAGAACTGGCTGAGTCCAGTGGCTTGGTGAGGGGAAAGAAACGGGGGGAAACTGCTTATTCTTTTGACAGAAAAATGGCGTCTCTAAGGCTCAGGAAAAATGAAGAGCCAGATGCCTTGTATGCTTAATGGTCAACAGCAAGAACAGTTTCAATCTGACAGGCATAGCAAAATGGCCCTCTTCTTCCTAGAGGTGATAGGGTTCTTGGTTTCCAGTTGCAACCTGGACCTATTTCTTCTGTATTAGAGGCTTTAATAAACCAAGAGGCTTTAATAAACCAATAAACACTGTCTGCAGGGTTATTCACCATCCTCACATTTTCCATGGCTTCCATAAAACTTCACTCCATCCATTTCTGGAGAGAAGGCTTTCTGCTTTCCAGATGGTCTGCATTGCTGTGCCTCTGCCCTGGCAGGTATACCACCATGGGTATAGCATTAACCCCATGCACAGACTGCAGCCTAGGCTGCACTTGCGGCAGGCTTTCGTGTGAGCTTTGGTCTGATAGAGTGCTCATTGCAAGGAATGCCCAGTGGG
Source organism: Psilopsiagon aymara (assembly GCA_024733675.1). NCBI lineage: Eukaryota > Metazoa > Chordata > Aves > Psittaciformes > Psittacidae > Psilopsiagon > Psilopsiagon aymara. Next base: position 63,123 of record JANRGW010036724.1, on the reverse strand, counting down.
CTCTGCACAAGGGCAGGTACATGACCAGAACTGGCCTTGCCTCCTGGACTTGGCAGCGTTTTGTGAATGATCTGCTGCACAGGCACAAAGCAGTCACGTCTGGGGAGAATTTGAGTCCTTTGAGGGCAAGAAGGTGGCAAGATCATGGAGATACAACCCTGCAATGCTGGTTGCCATCAACACAGAGTGAAAATGCATTGCATATGCATGTAGATACATTCATGCTATCTCTATTACTTCTTTGACATTCCCACTGCATGTATACAACATACAGATCCATGCTTTCCATTATGCACACCAGATGTGTCCGTTCATTGATTGCCAGCTTTCTTCCCCAGCTCGGAAAGAAAGGCTCTAGTCTTTGGCAAACACTGGCGCCAAATTCATCCTGCAGAGCAGTTGCTCCAGGGGTGCAGCTTTGGGGATCAGTACCAGAGATGAGCAGGAGCAAGCTGCTGGAGTGCAGAAGGGAGGTGATGTAGGGGCAGAGTGAGAGCTGCAGTCAGAAAGGCTCTCCAGTTTGGATGCGGGGCAGTTCCAGAGGCTAATGTGTGGATCAAAAGGCAGTGGCCTTCAGGAGGAAGACATTGGCTAGAAGAAAGTTTAAAAGAGAACCCAGCGGAAAAAGCCCTCAGCTTCTCTGGAGCATGGAAAGTCGGCGCTTTGCTGTGGAGCACATTGCATGGAATAATAAGTAAAACAAAAGCGGTTGTTGTTCCTTCCCTTTGTGCTCCCTGCAGGAGCCCAGCTAATACCCCAGGCAGCATTACTGTAAACTCACCTACAAGCCCAGCCCAAAGTCAGGCTCTGGACCCTTCCCTTGGGGTGGGTAGGGGAGTTTCCATCCATGCACAACTTTGTCTCCTCCTTGAAGCCTCTTCTCCACCACCTGGTGCTGGAGATAGCTGGGGGCTTTCCCAGGGAGTCTCTTGAATTGCCAGATACAGGGACTTTCCCCAGGAGCTTTTTCTGCCCACTGGGACTTGTCCGAATTTTGCCCACTCCACATGAGCAGATGCTGACAAAAAGCTGCCTATAACAAGAATAGCAACACCCACACTTTCCAGGGCACCCACCGCCAGGTCCACAATACCATGAAAGCTGTCCTACAGGCACAGATGTTCACACGGGCATACAACCCCCCACAAGCATCACTGGCTGGCATCGGTGCCAGTGCCCCATCGGTCCTAATGGAAGAACTTCAGCTCAGTTAGTCTTTTATCTTAGTATCCTCCAGGGTGCTGCTAACCAAACAGCAGTCTCTATCTCTGGTATCTTCCTGGGTGCCCTTGAGAAGAGCTAACTCACAGAGTCAGCCTTGAAAAGAAAACACAGTTGCTAGGACCCCCTTTCCTGCCCATGTACTTGTTCATGCAACTCCTTTTCTGCTCCTCCACTGGTTTCATCAGTCTTGTCACACTTAAGCTGTGGTCTCTGCTGTCGAGGGGATCAACAATTCCCTCTCCCATCTCGACTCTGCCAGTGGAGGGCCCATGCAGCTGCCTGAGCTCCTGCAATCTCGCTGCACACAGCCACCCAAGCACTTCATGCAGTTTCTGTACCCAGAGCATCCAGGCTTAAAGCAACCCCAGGTACAAGAAGAGTTTTCTCTCCAGCACCTGTTTATTGTACATCTACAGAGCACTTTTCAGTATAAAAAATGATGCCTAATTTTCATTCTTATCTTAGAGCAAGAAGTAATGCAGTTGAAGTGTATCATACCAGTCTGCATTTTCCAGACCTCCACCTTCTCTTTTCTTCAGGTTTATCAGAGAAATGAGCTTATCACAGAAGGGATTAACCAGATTTTCCCTGCTGTTGTACAGTCCCACTTACTGGCAGACACCTTGTGTTACCTGAGTGCTGACAGCGCCTGTGGACCCACGGAAGGGCTGCAGAGCGGGCATTATAAGGGGAAATTTTGGCAAATCTCTCTGCCACTGCTGGTTCCCTGTAAGGGCTGCAGACCAGAGGACACTGCAGTGGAAGGGGGTAATGTCTAACCCACTATAACAGCCATGGTCAAAGCTCATTTCCCAAAGCCCTCACTGACTTGTAGATCGGCTTTGTTGCTCAAAGCCTCCTCTGAGTTTTCCAGCCCTGCTAGAGGATACAACGAAAAATATTCCCTCTGTCTACAACCCGTTGACCTGGCTGTGTCCTGAGACATTGCAGCTACAGCAAAATATGCTGAAGACCTCAGTGTCTGGTTCCCTTCCAAGAGCATTTCACCTCAGATGCTTGAAAAACGTGAGTTCACGTCTGATTTATGGGGAGACTTTTTTCTGTGGTGAGTAACTCCTTTGTGCTCTGAGCACGGGATGGCCACAGGGAAAGAAAAGGGTTTCTGCCACAGTAACTGCTTGCCTCAAACTGACTCCCTTTCACCAAAGCATCCCTGCATACAAACCCCTCCTGCAACGGCTGGCAATGAAAGGCCTGTGCAAATAAAACCACAAATGCTATGGATATGAATTTTTCCTTCCATTCACGCTGTCTTACTCCAAAATGTATGGGTAAAATGCTGTCAGATTCTGCTGTCTCGGGTTTTTGTTTGTGGGCTGGATTGTTGAAGGTTTTTTTAATCTTTCAGTTAAATGAATGCATTTTCAGCTGCTTGGTTAATGACCTAAATATGCAAATCACACGGTGAGGCTACCTTCTGCATTTTGCCAAGCACAGATTTGAAAGAGAAGCTTAAAGGACAGTGAAACCCTCATCGCAGCAGACTCAGAGCATCAGCTGCAGGGAGGGAAAGCAGTACAGCCCAGCTTAACAATGATCACACACTGATCTCTGGTATACTCTGCTGGAGAGCATTTGCAAGTAATTCAGATGCTGGAGTGGCTTCTGTATTGCATCTTCTCAAGGCAAGAACCAGATAAAAGATGCACATATAGCCTCTGTTATGCTTGTTGGGGTTCTTTAAGTTTGTGTTACTGAACCATAAACCAGTTGATCTATACTTACTACTGTAGATGGAGAATTTGTCTCCAAGCTATCTGTTTGCTCCCCAGGGAAGAAGGCGAAATATGGCTGAACTGCTTTTTCTGAGGAAGATGAAAATCTTTGTTACAGCCAACTTCACTGGTTCACCCATCAGTACCATTTCCTGTTTGGGTCTTCCATGCACCTGAGTCTACATCTCTCTTACTTCATACTCCCTTTCTTAATAAGTTGAAATGATAGGCATTAGTAGTGCCTGGAGAAGAAAAGCCAGCCTATCAGGCTTACAACTCACTCACCACTGTGTGTACTGCTACAGAAACTAGTGCCTATCAGATTGTGAACCATTGCTTTTCTTTACAAAATCCCTTCTCAGACTCCACTGAATCACTCTGCCATTGCTAATTGAGTTCATTGTATTCCATTTTCTCTGTGTTGATGTGACAGGGTATTTGTTTTGCATTAAATTCAGGTGAGACTTTGAGCTGACATGTCAAAAATCAATAAACAGCAGAAATCATCAGGGGAAGCCAAAATGCAAGAGGCTGAATGAGCCTGTTGGGCTTCCTGGATTCAGTCCCATGGACATGGTCGTGTATTCTGGAGTCATGAAACTCACAGGGAAATAATGACATACCAAGCGATTGAAACAAAGCTATGGGATTGAAACAAAGCTATGTATAGTGTTTCTTACCCCTATGGCCCGCTGAAGCACATAAATAAATCAGGCATTTTGCATTGCTGTTTTGTGGACTGTTTGGAAGTAGTTCATAAATTATTGGAGAAGAAAGGTCAGGCTCTTGAGGAATGCTTTGGAAAATCAGCATCTTTGGGAAGGATTTGACATGCTTTGTTTACAGTGTGAGAGAGTACAAATCCTCTGAAATGCCCAAGGAGCCTTCCAGCAAAAGCAGCGTAGACAAGGCTAGACATCCCAAATATTTCTCCTAAGTAAAAACAAACAACAACAAAATAAGCAGGAAATTAAATCCCAGACCTTCCTTAGCCGGCACTGGAAGCTATGAAGCAGGCTCCTTTCGAACATCTTTCTAGCTCACCTCTGAGCACTGGCGACAGGCGCCTGGTGACTTACCTCAACATAAACACTTCTGGAGCCAAATAGTGCTCCAGTGTGAGACCTCATCCAGGCATCTCGGTCTCATGCAAGGGACCAGGGTGAACTAAATAGGACCTCTTTGACCAGAGATTCCTAATGGCCAGCACGTTGGGAGAAAAAACATTTGGGGGGTCATTTCCCCCCTCAGCTCCCCCTTGTTTCCACCCCAGGTCAGTCGGTGGCAGGGTGGCCCTGTATGCCCCATCCTCGAGACATCAATCCACAGCTCAGCGTGGGGATGGCTCAACATGGAGGAAAAAGGCTGCCGAAGGTGGGGGCAAGGCTTCAGCTCCGAGCAGTTTCCCTAGTGAAAAGAAGCCAAAAGCCCATTGCAATTAGCAATCCGGAGGGCAGACAGCAGTGCATCGAGTCCTGCGGTGAGGGGCTGACATCAGCCGGAGTGTGTGGAAAACAGTGCGGACAATGGTGCTGCTCTGCTTCGTCCCGGGCACGCTGTTGAAGGGAAGGGGAAAAGAAAACCGGAATAATTGCGGCGGGGGAGGGGAGAAAAAGAAAAATTAAATTAAATTTAAAAGAAAAACGGGAGGGGGGGAATTTTCTCTGAAGGAACACACAGGAGATGCTCAGCAAAACAGCGAGCGTGACCTTTCGGTTGGGCGGTTTCTTCCACGCAGGGGAGGCCGCTCGGTCCCAAAGACGAGGGGCTGCTGCCACCTCCCGGCCCTCCGGATCAGGGCTACGGCAGAGGAGGGGAGCTGGGCCGGGCCGGGCCGGGGAAGGGGAGCACCAGCCGAGCGGAGGTGCAATGCCAGTGCCGGGGCAAGAAAGCAGGGATGGTTGGGTGAGTATGTAAAAATGCGTTGGTATGGCTTGTCTGAGTACCGCATTTAAGGCATTGAATCATACAGTCATTTAGGTTGGAAAAGACCTTTAAGATCATCAAGTCCTACCTCTACCCCAGGACTGCCAAGTCCACCACTAAACCATGTCACTGAAGACCTCATCTACACATGCTCTGAACACTTCCAGGGATGGTGATTCCACCACTTCGCTGGGCAGCCCGTTCCAATGCCTGACCACCCTCTCTGTGAAGAAATTGCTCCTAATTTCCAACCTAAACCTCCCCTGGCAGAGCTTGAGGCCATTTCCTCTTGTCAAAGGAAATCAAGTAAATAAAACAATGTGTGCGAATGTTGTGTTGGATATGCAATTTTGTGTATGCTGAAATACGTATGTGTTCAGATCTTCACTACACTGGTGACCTCAAAGGCAGAGCAGAGGCTCTAGATTAAGCTGTGTGCCTTTTCCCCTGATCAGAGGCTAATGAAATGATCAACCAACTGTGAAAGCTTCACAGAGAAAGCACTGCAAGCAAAGCACGGAAATTCCCTTTTCCCCAACAAGGACCTGATTGCCAGCTTAGGTCACTGGCTCCCCTGGGACATGACAGTCCACCCCATGCAGTGGCATGTGGTGGACAAGTAGAGTTAGCGCTCTGAGTGGAGATGGACAGCAGGACACACAAACCGCAGTGCAATAAGGCTGAATAGTCACTCTCAGCAGAAACCCCTGTCCACCAGCCTCTCGAGAGGTACACATGTTCAACCTCTCCCATGCAGATCCTCCCTACCTCTGAACTCTTACATAGCCCAAGTAACCATTCCAAAATGGCCCCAGCAAAATATGACAATGCAGTCTGGAAACAATGAATGCGTTCAGGAGGAGAGTCCATGCAGTGCTCCCCAGGGCCTTGCAGATCAGCCTCTGCCTACACCCCGGGGGTATTTGTGTCCCTCCAATGACCCCAAAGCAACCAATTGGCATGTCCCTTGAACCTCCTCATTGCTGTCACTGCAGTTTAGGTGGTGCTGTGCTTTGAGAGCAGAGCACAGTCACAGCAGGAAGCACTGCTCCTGTGCTCAAGTCACTATCATCCTCTATGCCTTCCTAGCCAAGGATATATATCTCCTATAGCTGTGTGCTCTACAGCATGCTGGAGGTGGCAGTCACCCTGCAAGACATCTCTAGGCAGCGGGCAACGATGTGTGTCCCCAACCCTGACCCCAGTTTACAGCTTCCCCAGCATTGTGGTGGTGGCAGTGCCACTGGCACCCTGTCCCCACAGCTCTCTGGGCAGACATGGGCTGGGAAAGGGCAGGTCAAGCAAGACATTAGGCAGAGCCAAGGGGTGATTTGGAGTGGCTGACAGGGATTTCCTTAGTAGCATCAGGCTTTGCTGAGCCCAGCTGCCAGCATCCCTGCAGAGGCAGGGCAGCTTCTCCAGGCTGGGCTGAGCTTACCTCTCCAAAGCAGAAGGACCATTTCCTAAAGAGTTCAGGCCCCTCACAGTGCATGGTAGAACTCTACAAGACAGCTGGAATATGGCCTTGGAGGCACGGAGAAATCCTCTGGGTTTTGGTTGACTTGCATCACTCCATCATCTTGCCCCAGCCCCTGGGATTTAATTTTCATCCTGCATGTGCTGTACTCTAAGATATGCCACAAACATCTGCGTCATGTCTCAACCTCACATTTTCCTTAAAAGTGCCAGTTAATTGCAAGTTAAGTGCAGCCACGTACCCTGGCTCCTGCACTGCTGCATGGGCTGCATACGGACCTGGCTGCAACTCCCCTGGGAAAAGCCCCGCAGCTGAATCAGGAGCTGGGAAATGTGGGACTTGGCAGTCACCTGCTCTCCTCACTCGGGCTGGTGGCTTTCCAAGCCAATCCTGACAAGAGGTCACACCAGAGGGACAAAGTCTGGGTCAGTGGGGGCAGAGCCCATGCCACTGCAGTCACCTGACTGTGGCATCTCCCAAATCCACGTGCCCAACACTAAAGCAATAAACCACTGAGCTGTGCCCAGAGTGTGTGTTACACACTTTTGAGAGAATACTGGGGTGTTATGGAGCCCTTTTTGGTGCCAACAGACGCAGTTACTACTTTTTTGACCTCACATTGTAGAGATCTGTATGGCAGAGGCCAAATCTTGATGGCAATGACAAGATGAGGGGTTATAGTGGCTGCATGTAGAGGAATTTTCTTTAAAGGGGAAAAAAAAAGGGGGGGGGGAACACTGGAAAGCTTTCCCACTGCTCCTGATCTTTGTGTAGCTCTGGTTGACTTGCACATCAATCAGAAACCAGAAATACCAGAGCTGTGCAACCCTCGTTGGGTCCTTGTGCCTGCTCACCATGTGCCCTGGGGAGACACCGAAATCAGCGACTGACAAAAGAAACCCTTGGGAAAGGCTGCCACCTTGCAGAACACGGCTTTTCCGGGAGATGCCTCCCTTTCCCGTGGGCTGCCCTCTGCCAAGAGGCAGGGAGAGCTTCCCGGCGGGCAGCCTGCAGCCCACAACCTGCCCGCTCCCATCATTTCTTGGAGGAAAGGGGATCCAGCAGCAGTGGCACACCCTGCCCAAGCAGCGCAATGCCATAGAGGGGATGGGCAGGTACAGCACTAGGAGCTGCTGCTGTCCCGCACGTTGCTGCCACCACCATGGGGTCACTGGGGCCTGTGTGAGGATGGGGAGTTTGTAGGAGGAGGATGCATGGCCCTGGACCACTGTCTAATGTATCCCCTCTCAGGGGCCCTTAATTTCTCAAGGAGGGGAAGGTAAAGCCATTTCTGCTTTGCTGCAGTCAAGCAGGGTTAGCACTCCGAGTGGAGGTGGACAGCAGGGAACACAAACCACAGTGCAAAAAGGCTGAATAGCCACCCTCAGCAAAAACCTCTAGTTACAGACCCCCCTACATCAATCTGTCACAATGCTGGAAGGTGCCACCAGTGCCTTATGGGCAGGGCCCTCCACTGCCTTTCTCTCCATGATAAAATCGACTGAGCTGTGAACAAAAGAACTTCTAAGAAATGCTGTTACTCACTGGAGAGTGTTACCAGCACCTTATTAACAAACAGGCAAATTTGTGTAGAAAACTGTGGTGAAGAACTCCTTGAAGCCATGATCGTAGGCTATGGATGACAAGATTTTCTTTAAATTAAAATTAAAGGGCGACAATAATTTTTGCAGAGCCAAGTGCATGAAGAGGAGGAGGAGTGTCCTAGTTCCATACTGGGAATACTTTAGAGTGAGAAACACAAAATACTTTGGGTGACACATAGATGATAGTAAGCACGGAGCTGTTATGCCCATGCTCAAGTTCTTCTGTGGCAAATGAAACCCTTGGGGATGGGGGGGGGCTGGGCCTGGGGACAGGGGAGCCTTTGGTGGCACATTTGGTGACACAAGACACCACCAGCCATCCCATGTGTCCTTGCACAGAGGCTTTTAGCAGCCACTCATGTTTTTAATTAGCTGATGGATTACGAATGGCTTTAAAATCAGCCCTGCTCAGAGTATTGAGACAGTCAAGGCCTGGTGTCATCAGGACTTGCCCCAGAAGCAAGGGGCGGCATGGTTCCTTCAGCACCCACTGCATTCCAAGAGCTGCTGCACCCTCTGCAGAGCTCCTGGCTTGCCCCAAACCTGCCCTGATTTCCTGTCATCAAAACAGGAAATAAGGGCACATTCACTTTCTCCAGACAATGGATAACATCCTTGCTCCTGATTCCCACTCCTTCTTGGGTTTTGGCCTAGATGTGGTGGAAGAAAGTGCTCTTTAATTTTAAATAGGCCCAGAGCTTCTGTGTTTATTGCTCATATTAATATTTAAACCCACTCCATGAGAAAAACCCTGCATCTGTTTTCTCTCTTTTCCACAGCTGATCAGCAGCAAACAGAAGGAGGTTGATGAATTTGTCCCTTTGGCAGAGCAAATACTCTTTCTCCAACCCTCCTCACCTCCCAGTGAGGGCATGGATGTGTGCTTTTTCCCAGGAAGGATGTGCTTGTTTTGATCCAGGAGTACCCAGAGATGTGTTGATTGGGACAAACTTGTATCTGTTCCTGGGGAAACAGTGACCTTCTCTACTTATGAGCCAACGTGGACCTCACACCTTACATTACGGCACTTGGATGTGAAGTTCTTTACTAAGAGGACAAGCACTCACTGACCAAGCTGATTCTATCTACGGGGTTAATTATGTGGATTGGGGGTTATTACTGATGCTTTATTTTTCCTAAACACCCTGGATTTCCATCTGTGTAGGAAGTTGTTTGAGTCAAGCTTGAGTGCTGAAACCTTCAGTCTTGAATGCTCATACCTAGGCAGGCTTGGGAGCCATGGTTTTCACGCATGGCAATTGCAGCGGAGCTACTACCTATGCCCTACCCATCCTGCCATCAAACAGTTTTAATCATTCATTTCAGATTAAATCCTTCACACTGTGTCACGCAAGTAAGCTTTGCATCACCATCTTTACTGACACAATGAACTGAAGAAATGGTGTGATTGTCGAGCTGTTGAATTTTGTTCCTTTTTTGTTCCTTTTGTTTTGCCTGCATGAAGGATAACAGGAACGTGAAAGAAAATGCAAACCATCGTCACAAAGTGTACTTCCAGTGGTGGAAAGCGCGTCCTCCAAACAGCATTAGGCACCACCTTTAAAAGCCTTAGAAAGGAACAAATGAAACCCCCAGAGCCAATTGCGTGTTTCCTATATCTCTTTATTGACCGCCACTGACCATGTTCTCAGGTTGAGTGCCAGATACCAGTGGAAGAGGTGGAGCTACCCTAGGATTACAGCAAGAACAAGGGACACAGTGTGTTACGCACAGGCTGGGGAGAGCTTGCTGGGGATGTGAAGCCTCTGCAGAGCGATGAGCCCCCCTCTCTCCCCAAGGGCCTACTAAGACGGTGGAAAGACGTGCTTGTCCTCGTGTCAGTTCCCCCAAGGGAAACGACAGGGTAGTGGTGTGAACAGATACACTTAAACACTTTGCTGGAGAGAAATGCACACTGCAACCCCTGAAAATAAGGTATTATTTCTCCTGCGGTTGCAAGGAACTCGTGGCACATTCATCACATGTACACAGGCTCCCAGGTGCGGGGCTTGGCTCCTTTGTTTTATTTTAAGAGTAACCAGTTTAACCCTGCGAGAGGCAGAGCAAGCTTGCAGGGCTTTTCCCCTGCCCCAAGCCTCGCTTCAAGACCTGGTGCACCATGAGCCTGTGTTAGTTGTGCATTCCCTCCTACCTGCTGATGATTATGGACTACAGCACTGGACGAAGACCCTCTCAGCAAGTACAACAGCGTGGCAGCATGCGCCATCCATGCCATCCCCCACAGCACAGCTCGCAGGTTTAAGCTTCAAAGTCCACCAGCTGCTCCCCCAGCCCCTCGTCCCATCCAAGGGAAAGGGGGGAAAATAAAAGAAACAAAGGATGAGGGGTAGCCAACAAAATAAACCCCTCTGGATATTCACTGGTATCTATGCAATGGCTCTGGGAATGAGACCTGCAGACAGTGGCAGCCTGCATACCACAGCGGCAGGTAGGCTTAGGAGGAAGGTGCGGAGGTGGGCTTCTCCTCCCGGGACACAGGGATGGGCCTCTCACTGTGGCTGGCATCCATGTTGGAAGGGACCTTGGGGCCAGAGAAGGTCAGCATGCCGTCGTTGGACAGAGAACAGGTGATGGCAGCCTGGTCCACGTTGGCGGGCAGGCGGTACCGGCGGTGAAATTCACGGGAGATGTAGCCATGGTCATCCTGAGAGGCAGCGGGGAAAGAAGGGAAAGCTCGTCAGAAACCCTCCAGCACCACACTGTGCCTCACTGCCTGGTCCTGCATCTCCACTTGACAGGGGTTCACATTCACCCTGCTTATCATGACACCGTACCACCAGTATCACCAGATACGTTTCCACTCTTATTTGATTTCACAGGTTTCTAGGGGAGGTGTCTCCCCGCAATGCCCTTGAAGCTGCAAGAGCTGAGCAGAACAGCAGGATCTGATTTTGGCCATGTTATAGATTGGGATCTGGTTTTGACGGGGCCCCTGCCATGGCCTCCAATTTCAAAGGGTGTGTGGAGAGAAAGGCTGGGGTTCTGCAGGGGTAAAAGCAATGCACACGCCTGCACCCATGTATTGCCTTACTAGCCAGCAGAGGTATATCAGCCAAAGTACACAGTCCTGGCCCCCTTTTATTTTGGCCAAAAGAATGAGAAATGTTTGGGGGTATTTTTTAAGTCAGCTGTAAAAACGGCTGCTCTCTTTCCCTGAAAAAAAAAAAAACTATATTAAAAAATACATACTTTTTCCAGGCTAGAGCTCTGTCTGGCCAAAAAAATGTATGAGAATAATTAAACCCCTGCTGGTATAATTCACTTTTTGACCCCCACAGATATTTCCATGACATACGTGTCAAAAGTTTCCAAGCCTGAGGCATTTGGATGCTTTTCTTTTGTTTTGTTTGGTCTTGTTTTCTCTCACAGATCAGCATATGAAAACTCTGTTTTCACTAACAATTCTGGCTTATGAAAACTCAGCCGTGCTTGAGCAGTGCCAGATGATGTTCTTTGTCTGGTCCAGTGCTATTAGTGAACAATGGACATCGTCATCTGATGGTTATGGAAGATGATGATTGAAAATAAACAAAAGAGGAGCGGATTAGCTCGTTATTGTCATTTATCAGGTTGGGGCTCTATGGGAACAGGCTATGCCAATAATGACAATTGATAAATAACTCCTTTTTTTTTTCCTTCAGCTGAGGACTGTTGGACAGAAAGAAAACGGAGCTCAGCTCCCCAGTTGCTCCACCGTTATATCACTTCCACTTACCTGTCTTTCACTGTGTTTGCCATGGATTTCCACAAAGTCATCAGTAATCTTCACACTCAGGTCTTCAGGGGAGAAGTGTTTTACATCTAGCATGATTGTAAACTTGTCCCGGTCAGACCTCACCTGAAAGAACATTGTTAGACAGTAAGATCCAAGCTATGAGCATAGAGGGAGCTTAAAAGATGGAGATGGTCTGGCAGGGGCAAGGTTTCTCCTTCTGTTGCTACAGGCCTCAGCAGGGGTCTCCCTCACATCGCAGGGACTCAGGGACGCTGGGCATCTGCACCATTGCTACTGCTCTGAGGAGCAGCACCACTTCTCACCACTACTCTTGTGCCAGGGACCCCTTTGCACAAAGCAATCTGCCAGATGCACCAGCCATTTATACTCAGCAGAGAGGGGGAATTAAAACCGGTGATATTCCCTGACAGCACACATTTTGTCCTTTCAGCAATTCATAGTTTCCTTGTGGTTTTAGCTCTAGAAGGAAACCAGTAAGAGAACACACCAGTCCCTGAGCTTCGGATCACAGCCCTCATGGCTACATGCTACTCCTACACGCTACTGCCTTCAGAGGACTGCTCCAGCCTGGGCTTGCAAAAACAGCTCCTGAGGCAGAGGAAGGATCTGGAGGAAGCTCTGGCTCATTGAGGGTCCTCTCCTATGCCAAGCTGCCTTTGAGGGTACCTATTCCAGAAGGAGCCTAGCTCCCCCCTTGCCATAAAGCCAGCCGGTGGGCAGCAAAGGTAGCTTTTTATGTGGCAGAAACAATCATCAGGAGCCAAAATGGTTTCTGTTTCTTAAAGGGAAGCCTCCTCCCTGGCAAGGGTTTCCCTCCGTGCCCAAGAAGGGGCTTGGTGCTTGGTGGAGGGCTGGGGTTCTCCTTGCCCCCTTGCACCCCAAAGCAAGGCTATAGCCACCAGCTTCTGCCAGCAAGCCATGGGTGGGGAGAGAAGATGGAGATATGAGTAGGTTGAGGAAGGAAAACGAGAGGAAGTCAAAGGGCCCTTACCTCTGAAATGCCCGACTCCAGCACACTGCGGAAGAGGGACTGCCTGTAGTAGGGGCTGATAGTGGAAGAGAACAAAGGCAGGAGGTCATACTCGAGGAGACCCTCTCCGAAAAACTGGTCGAACAAACGGCTTGGAATGAGGGGTCCCAGAGCACGCTTGAACCAGGGGTGCTGGATGGTAATGTCCATGCTTGCTGCTGCTGCAAGGGGAGAGCAGTGGGGGCTGTGCAGACGCTGGGGAGATAGCGATGCCTTGGCTGGACTGCACAGTGCATCCCCAGGGAAGCTCCCCCTATATATACCGGTCTTGCAGAATGAAGGCATTAGCGGGATTTCTCTGGAAAGACATGATCTCATGATGGAGGCAACATGGTCAGCAGAAATGCGGAGACTGACCTGGAAATGACAGTCTGGTTGGAATCTGTGCCAGATCTCCTGAAAGGATGATGCCAGGCAGCAGGCTGTGAGACACAGGATGCCCAGGGGTACTGGCAGGTCCTCTATGGGATCAAGCAGCTAAACAGGACACCCCAGTGGGCATCTCAAGGATGCTTGTGAAGGAGGTCTGCTCTGCGGGTCTTTGTAACCCGCCCTTGGCTTTTTGTTAATTTGCTTCTGGTTCTGCCCCTCCTTGAAAAAGAGACACAAAGACTCTTCCAAATAAATGACACAGCTTTATTCCAACTGAGAAAAAAGGGGTGATTCAAGCTAAGAAAGGGAAACTTTTGTGACATGTTATGAAGTGTCTCCACGACCTGAGAGGGGCCTGACATGCCTGGTGCAGGGATCTGGCAGGGCTGGCAGGAAGTGAGACTAATGCGTGATGCAGAGCATGAACAGGGGTTTGACAAAACAGAAAGTTTTAACAAGCAAATACTTTTCTGAAAGAAAGAAGAAAAAAACAAGTCTGGTCATTGACAGCAACAGCAGTCCCAGAGCTGCCCTTGAGAATTTCCTTGCTTTGATTTCATAGAATCATAGAATGGCTTGGGCTGGAAGGGTCCTTAAAGCCCATCTAGTTCCAACCTCCTGTCACAGGCTGGGACAGCTTCCACTAGACCAGGTTTCTCAAAGCTCCATCCGACCTGTCCTTGAACACTGCCACAGATGGGGCAGCCACAGCTCCTCTGGGCAACCTGTGCCAGTGCCTCACCATCCTCACAGGGAAAAATTTCTTCCTAATGTCTAATCTAAATCCTTCAGTTTAAAGCCATTCCCCCCTGCCCCGCCCCTACATGTCCTTGTAACAAGTCCCTCTCCAGATTTCTTGTCAGTTCCTTTAGACACTGTAAGCTGCTCTAAGGTCTTCCTGGAGTCCTCTCTTCTCCAGGCTGAACAAGCCCAGCTCTCTCAGCCTTGATCCATCAGTTCCCCTAGGACCTGCAGATATATCTCACCAAGTCCCATGGACTTGTGCACCTTCAAGTTCCTTGTATGTTCTCAAACCTAATCTTCTACATTGGGTGGTTCCTTATTCTCACAGTCCCTGCCTTTGCCTTCTGTGGCTTGGGCAGTGTGGCTGGAGCTCTTGCCAGTGAAGACAGAGGCAATAAAGTCTTTGAGTACCTCAGCCTTCTCCATGTCCCAGATAACCATGTCTCTTGTTTCCTTCCAGAAAGGGCCCACATTTTCCCTAGTCTTTCTTTTATCACCAATGTAGCCATAGAAGCTTTTCTTGTTGTTCCTGAAGTTCCTAGTCAGATTTATTTATGTCAGAGCTTTATCTTTCCTAACCTGATCCCTGGCTGCTCAGACAATTTCTTGTACTCCCCCCAGGCTCCTTGTCCTTTCTTCCAGCCTCTTCAGGCTTCCTTTTTGTGTTTGAGTTTGTCCAGAAGCCCCTTGTTCATCCAAACAGATCTCCTGGCATTTTTGCCTGATTTCCTCTTTGTTCAGGATACATCATCCCTCAGCTTGGAGGAGGTGATGCCTCCGGCTTTCTTGGGCTCTTCTTCCCTCCAGGGCTTTGTCCCATGTTATTCTACCAAGCAGACCTGAAGAGGCCAAAGGCTGCTCTCCTGAAGTCCAGGGAAGTAAGCTCGTTGTGCAGCCTCCTCACTGCCCTAAGGATCTAGGTACCACATGGTCTTGGAAAGACCTTGGCTTTCACTTCTGCACATGACCCCTCCCCACATAGTGCATGGAGGCAGGCAAGGAAAAATGAGAACCAGAAAATCACATTATGAGGCTTTCTTTCACAGAAAGCAGAAATTTAGCAGAAAGAGACTGAAAAAGGCAGTAGAGACCACTAAGCACACAGACAAGAGTTTAGGTTCAACCTTACCTAGTTCCAGCAAGAAAAGGTCTTGAGGTCTGGCCATGGCTCTTGGGCATGAAGACTTTCCTAAAATCAAATGCCAAAATGAGATCAATCCCTCCTCAAGATATGGAGCAAAACCCCACAATAGACAGACCTAGCCTCTCATTGAGTTCCACTGGCCCAAATCTGTCATTTTGATAGAGAAAATGAAGGGAAAGCAAGCAGGAGTCATAAAGCACTGCCAAGGTTTTTCTTCAAGAGCTCTATGAGATTTGGGTCTTTGCATCCAGGAAAGAAGGAAAATCTTTCCTCAGCCACCCAGTACCAGAGATCTGCTAACTTGTATTTAACCAAGCGGCAGCAGTGACCTGATGTATGCATAATGAAAGGAGAAATACAGGAACAGGTTCAAATCCCAAGCCATTCACTGGAGCACACAAAGCAAATAATTAATTTGGCAGGTAGAGGAAAAGGTGGAAACTGTGCCCTGATGCAGAAAGTGAGACAGATCTTGGAGCCCCAGCCATGAGTGAATGCAGTTCCTGCTGCGTTTTGGAAACATCCCCTTTGTGTTTCCAAAACCAGAGGTTCTAAGAGGAGCACAGAGAGCAAAATGGCATTTTTCAGTCCTTAATAAGCTGCCCAGCCCTTAAACTCTGGCCTTCAGCGTGTTCCCCATGCAGGAACAGGCTGTACCTCTCTCAGCTACACCAACTAGCAGCACATCAGTGCTCCTAGTTAGGTCCCAGGAAAGAAGCTGCTTGCCTGCACACCACCACTTATCTCACAAGGGAAGAACAGCAAAATCCATTGTCTACCTAAGGGCCTGAAGCTTGCAGCAGGATTGGAGTGTATGTGTGATCAGAGCACTCCACATGTTCATCAGGGTGACGGGAATGGGCTTTTGGGGGAAAAATTACAAGTACGTCTTCACCTAAATTTCATCTAAAATTAGGTATATTGCCACACATTTAAATACTCAGTAAACAAGTATTTAAATATAAATTTTATTTGCAATTTATATTAATTTAATTATATAATTTAAATATAAGCCAACCTTACTCCCTGGAATTAATCACATCCATTTTGTCTTTGATGAGCATTTTTGTCTCTTACGGAGAAAGTGCTTCCATGAAATGTAAATTTAATTTACAAAAGTTTTTTCTGGTGTAGACTTTGCACAGACTACATGCCTTGGGGCAACAAGTTTTCTCCTGAGACTCATCACGTCTAATTTCCAATGGCCTAAAACTTAGGTGTCTGTTCCAAATGAATTGCCCAGGCTCCCTGTCCAGTCAGTGTAGAGAGAACCCTCCAGACAGCTCACATTATCACGTATGTGGGCAGGAAAAGTGAAATGAGACCTTTCAGCAGTGCCTTCATCTTGAACAACTTAGAAGGAAGCCTAGACAGCTGCCTTACGGGATGCAGTTCTAACTCCTTCCTGGTCGAGCACAGCTGGTGAGGGGAATCCCATCCAGTGGGAGTTCAGTATGAGAGGAGAAAGCAATCAGTTCGCACCAGTTCAGGGGATGAGACTTCTCACAAGATGCACAATGTCTGTGTTTCATTATCACTTACTGAGCATAGGCAGTGAGATTTGTTGGTGTTCCTACAGCAGGAAGAAAAACTAGTGCATATGCTCATGAGCATACTCATTGCAAAGTTAGGATGCAAGTCCAACTCAAAATGTTTCCCATTAGGATCTGCCGTCTAGCTTACCTCTGAGAGAACCCTTCCTAAACTATCATGTGTAATCGCCAGCACATGAGACATTTAGTAAAGGATGCTGTCCAGGGCAAGTTGCAGAAATGCTAGATCATGTTTCTGAGTAAAGCAAGCATCAACGATCAAGCATCGCTCTTGCTTGTATTTACATGCTATCAGTTTGTCTGCATGACCGACTATGACCTGACAATTTCTAGGTGAGTCCAGTGCAGTTTCCAGCCCCCATGCCAAGCTCTGTACAAGCCCAATGTGAAGAGAGACGTGTTTAAGTGAAGCTGTGACTGGTCAGGTGTAACCATGGAGAGATTGTACATGATTCTGAAGTGCTAATATAGCTGAGATTATTGCTTGCAACTAGTGTGTCGCAGCCACAGGAGAGGCAAGAAAGGCATCCTCTCTGAAGTGCACATCCTCTCCCGTCAGCTGGTCTCGATTAACCTGTGGAGGGCGCAACTCTTCAGATAGCTCTTACAGAACTCAGGAGTGAGTTCCATTGCTTTGTCTTGCAAATAGACCTGCCAACCCCAAAAGGTACAACTGTACTAATTTAGATGGTCCCCCACATTTACACGTAAGCTGTTCAGTGATAAAGGAGTGAATAACTTACTGATAAAATTGTTGTAAGCATGCAAATCAAACTAAGTTTTCCCTGTGGAGGGGTATTTCTACAAGGTACAATAAAAGAAGTTCAGAGCAGCTACACAGAGCTAGGGCAGGTAATAATGTGATACTGTTGTAAGTTTTCTTCCTACCAGTCTGGCTCTGGAGAACAGTACATAGTGTGCGTGAGGCAGCTGATGAGTGGGAAAAAATGACTATGCTTTTCTTAATCTTGTATAACCTTTGGAAAGGACCAAGAAGTTGACAGGAGACAATATGCAAGCAATCAAGCTAAAACACAGCCAGCATTATCACTATGGAGCCAGCATTATCAATTTCAGCTCTTTGAGCTAAGTACTTAGTAAAAGCTCTCTCTAGAAATGAGCACAGGGCATTTATTCCTATCTTTGTAAGGGAGTAGCCCTTTCTTTAGAAGACTTACTTCTTGTTCCTCAAACACAAGCATACCACTCAAGGTAATGCCATGGTCAGGAGCTCCAAACCTTTCTACCAGGCCCGAGTGGGATGCTGATGGAGGAAGGAGCAACTGAATATAACTGCAGCTAGACTCATTTTCCTCCACACTCAACCCCCACTAGACACCATGAAAAGCACTAAAGTAGTGATTTCCGCCGAGTTTTGAATGCCGTGTGTCTTACTGAAGTTTATAAGGGCTGGGAGGAGGTGAGGGCATGTTATCAGTGCAATTTGCACACCATGCTTAACTGTGGTTTCGCTGCAGGGCTAACACAGTGGGAGGGCCGACACGAGAGAAGGCAGATGACATTCTTTTTCTATTAGATGAATAAGTGTTTTTTGTTAAAAGCAAAGAGAACACTTGAAAACCCCTGTTTGAGGATAGTTCATAGCAAAAAAGAAGCCAGTTAGTGGGAGGGTTGCTACATGCTGAGCTCCTTTGAAAGTCAGGACATGTATTAAGGAGTTTAAATATAGATCTAGGAGCCTACCTTTCAGCAAGTGTATTATTAAAAAATACTTTTCATTTAAAGGCAGATCACTGTGTCCCCAGATAACTCTGCAAATTTCCATGCCTCCCTAACAGCCATCAGTGGCCCAGCTGGGAGCAGGCAGCTTGACTTAGAGTGAGGGGCTAAGCCTGAACTGCTGTAAGACACAGGTAGCTCTCCCTTCCCTCTCCTCTGCAGCTGTTGCTTAATGAATGGCCAACCCCTACATCACAAGCTTTGACCCAGATGGTCTCCATTCTTGTTCACGATAGGTTTAGGTTTTGTCCCATGGGAACTGGTTGAAAAGCTGCTGAACACCAGAGCCAGGGAGATGGCAATAACAGTGGGAACAGGTTGTGTTTCTAGTTTTCTACCTTAAAAGAAGTCTTTGCCCCACTGTTTTTTAAGGCACAATCCTGGTCTTCACTATTCTTTTCCACTCCAACCTCTCCTTCGTGTTTTAGATGGTTGTAGCCATTTGTATTTCCTGGCTTACAGAGATACACAGTCAGATTTATTATTCAGCTGTATGCTGGAAAAGTTAAACATCCACTCTCCTCATACAAACACTGATATTTATTTTATCTAAAGAATTTATATAATACCAACAGTCTGCCTTGGTGAAGCCAAAGAGGCTTAAAAAATTACTAGCAATCCCTTTTTTCCGCCTCAGAGCCCACATCCTAAACACTGAACAAATCCCATCAGTGTTTAGGGCACATAACATCATTGTTGTCAAATCCATGGTGAAGTTACATGCTGTTAATCCTTGGCAATTATCCAGACAAGCTCAGCAAGTTTCAGCAGCATAATGCATTTTATGTTTTCATCAATGGATTTGCATAGGGAATGAGAGATGCTCTTTGCTTCCCAGTCTGCAGCAGCACACCCAGAGAGTGGAAGATGTGAAGGGAGCGTCCAACACATCCAGAGAGCAGGAGAACGGTAAGAGGAGGAGGTTTGGAAATTTACAGCTGGTAAGCAATGATGCTTCTCCCCATCTGTAGATCTCAGAGCACTTTCCAGAGGGGGTAAGTATCAACACGGTGACTGGGAACAAGTAAACTGACTTCTCACACAGAAAGGCAGAGGTACAGTCTGAGCCTTTGTCACTCCCCTGGTCTTTTCTGTGAATAAAATCACCTCGCTTGCAACTCCAGAGAGCTTGCAGCCAAGAGTCTTTCTGCCTTGCACCAGGTCTCATCTCCATGAGCTTTCCATGGCCCCTCTTCCTGCAGTATAAAATATACCTTTTGCTCAGGATATTACACCTTTATTTTCAGACCAGAGAATTTGAGAGTGTAGGGTTGTTTTGTGACATGATGCATACTCATCTAAAGCAAACAATTACGCTAAGTGATAAAAGAGTTTGAGGAATTAAAACCCTGAGTATCTTTCAGAGGAAAGGGGAAATTATGTTTGTTGGGGGCTTTGGTATGAACCTCTACCAAATAAATAAATAAATAAACAGGGTACATTTTAAGACCTCTTTTAAAAAAATAAAATCAAAACTTGCTATATGGTTCTTTGAGTTTATATATCTTTATTTTTACTTTTTTTCCAGTGCTCTTGTCAGTTTAGATGTAAGTTACTTCTGTATGGTCAACATGAGCATTTCTCCACTGAGCAGATCATCCTGCAAAGCCTATAGCAGAGCTACATCGAATCATGTAGACTTTTTTTTCCTCCAAAGGATCAATACCCAGGTTCCGCGCTTGGAAGGTATGGCATACAGGGAGGAGCAGAGGTATCACAGGGTATGCTCTACCATGGGTATTCACTTGTCAAATAGGCAATGTGGAAAGCTCGGGAAGCAGATGAGAACAGGGGCAGTGTCTGGGAAAGAGATTGCAGGAGGGGTTAGCCAGGAAGAAAAGTACCTGTATCTTCTGGTCCAGAGAAAGAGGGAAATGGAACAAGTGGTGCTGATGTAGAGGGGAAGGAGAGGCAGAAGGAGGAGGTCTGTAGGAGCACTGGAAGAAGACTGGAAGAGACAGTATCATGGAAGGAGGGTGGTCTGATCAGGACAAGCAGCACCCTAAGGGGCATTCTGCTTATCCTGCAACCACTTGGTAATCCTGCAGTGAACGACATGGTCCTGGTTTGAGTCTGCCTTTCACTGTCTGAGAAGGGCTGGGACAGAAAACACTAGTCACCGAAGGGAGAAGTCATTGCACAAATTGCTAAACCACTCGAGACAGCTCCAAAAACTGCCTAATAGCAGGGGATGCTGCAGTAGCTGTTTAGTGCCCAGGCATAACCTGGCACTGGGAACTGAGCTGTTTGTTGGCGCTAAAGGGACCGTAGAGATTGGCTCAGAGAGAAGACAGGAGGTGGGCAGGGCAGGAAGGCAGGATCAGCCTTAAAAGGGACTGATAAAAGGGGGTTGAGCAGGAAAGCCACGTTATTGATTCAGGTTAGAGGGTGACATTATTGATTCAGGTTAGAGAGTTAAGAGGCATTGAGAAACCTGTTGGTACCACAGTGGATGAAAACAACATGATTCTCCACCAGGTTCTACGCATACACAGACTACAGGCATAATCAGGTTATTTAAAGTTAACCTAGATAACCTACCCTGACTGCACAACACAAACAGCATCCAGATACCACTGCAGGGAACACATCCTTTAACAGGCAACCACAGGGGTGAACGTCTCTGAACCTCCACTTGTTCAGAAGCACCTGTGCAGTGCCATAGGATCTATAAATCTCCCTGTGCTGAGGACAAACACAACACAATCACAGCTGTCGTCTGGTTCGAAGGAATCCACTCTGCTCATCCAGCAGCCTAACCAGAGCAATAAAAGCTAGCTCTTGATGGGATCACGATCCTCATCCCTTACGCCTGGATAACAGCCTGTTAGGGTGGCAGCTGTCTGGTCACTTGGAGAATTTATTTTTGCAGTAGCTCCATGATGGGAACCTTAGAAAAAAACATCAATTGGCAGAGAAAGACCCTAATGAACCGTTTGTCTAAGCTGCTCCCAAATCCTCTAGCTGGGTTTATGTGCACTCGTGTGCGGATGAGCATTAGTATCAGGGTGGTGGAGGTTAACATCGAAAAGATTAGCATGACAGGCCGGAGGACAAAATGCTGAGACTGGCTCTGTGTGCGTCACTGTGTGTGCGCGCACTGACAACACCAGAGCCTGCTCTCAGCAGTGCTCCTCAGCTGTTACACACCATAGGTTTATGGCAGCTTTGCATCACCAGAGGAGGAGAAGGGCTTCATACGAGCCAGCGGTCCCCTTGATGTCTCTATGATCTTGCAAGGTAAATAGAGCCCATGGGAGAGGAAGTGGAGCACACTCCGGGGGAGAAAACCATAAGCTAAGGGATAATCCAGCATTTCCCATCCCATTTCCCAGACTTTAACCCACAGGAGAGCATTATGCTCAGGCACCGCAGATGGGATAAACTTGAGTTGATGCAATACTAATGGCCATGGCTCTGCTGTGTATAGTTAAGGTTAAATGATACAAATCGTCATAGTGTCTCCAGTCAAAAACAACTCTCTTTTCTCTTTTTTTTTTCCCCTCCCCAGACACTTTATGCATTTTGTCAAAAGGTCATAGCTGGGGGACTAAATACATTGAGGGAAAACAAGCAAACAGAAAAATCCCCACTGCAGCTGTTGAGAAAAAAAAATAAAGGAAAGTTGTATGTTACGGCTGGGATGAGCAGTGCAGAGAAGGGGAGTCACAGCTGTGGGTGCAATGATAGGAGGGAAACTTGGAGCAATAGTTTTTAAATGCAGGGCCCCAAATCTACACTCATAGCATGCAAACATGAAAGTCCTCATGTGACATTTCTCACTTATGAGGGTGACATAATGACCTGTAGATCACACAGGAGCTTTTCAGTGACCCAATGAGGATGCTCTCAGCTATAAAGATTTAAGTAATGGACTTTATGAGCAGCTGTGGATGTAGGAGAGTGGTTCTGGATGCTTCTGATGGCATTCAGGCAGATGAGGATATGAAAATTTGCAGAGAGTAATGCTGCCCGACACTTGGTGTTCTTTCTCCACCTACTGCATGACAAGAGGAATGCTCTACAGCCTCACTGAGCTACTTGAGAAGTGACTCTCTTGACAGATACACACTGTTTTGCCACTGACTGAGTGCAGGCAACCTTCCTTTTTCACTCCAAAATCTTGTTTGGCTCTCTCCATTGACTCCCCAATTTTACGCACCAGGATACCTCTGTGCATTTCTGTGCTGCTGAGTGATTAAAGCCTTCTGCAAGTGGTGCTCAGTCTTCTTCTGGGCCAGTGCTGCTTTACAGTCCTGTTCCAGGGTACCTAAAAAGGTTGTTACCTCCATAGAGCTGCTTGCTCTTCACACCACATCAGCAAAAAGCAGGCCACCATCCTCTGAAGGGCATGAAGACTTGACTGCTTTTACAGCCCTGTGGTGGCCATCCTTTTTCAGCGTCCCAGCCTGTGCTGGAAGCTGGCTCCTGCCCCCTGGGCTGACCTGAGAGTAAGAGGGAAAAGAGGCAGAGGACAGACTGAAGCATTTCCAAGCACCTCGGAACTCAGCCCAGCATACAGTACTGTTCCCCCTGCTCTTCCAACCCACATCAGCCATCACATCAGCACCTGTGCACTCTGCTCCTCCTCTCTTGCCATACCTTCTTCTGGAATTTGGGGGTTTCTTTATTTGAATACAAAACTTTCAAGTGGCTGCAACTGTGAATGGGACAGTCCTTCAGGCATTGTGCACTGCTCTAGCTGTGCCACTTCATTCACCCCCCTGCCCTGGGGGCTGGGTTATCTTGACCTGCAAGGATCCAGCTTGGTTGTAGAACTAAACAACCAGCAAAGAGAATACCTGCTGTAATCCATAAAAGCATGATAAAAGATTGGCATGTATCTTTGAAAAAATGAGGACAGCCTGCATGAAAACTGATCCCTTTGCCTTGGGATTCCCAGACCCTGAGAACTTCAGGCCATATAAGTAAAAGTGCACCCTTGTGACATAAGGCCATGTAATAAGTGTCTTCACACAAAGCAGAAGAGACATTGCCCTGAAAAATCCCTGCCCTTCTTCAGCGAATGTTATTGCAAGGGTTTTGAGGTAGCTGCTCCATGGCTTATTACAGTTGGCAAGTGCTTTTAATCTCCATAAACTATAGTGCAGGCAACTTTTCCAGAGTGTTCACAACGTATCAGAAGCAATGTGCCATCTTCAGTTGAGATCACAATACACTCTACATCCATTTAGCATCTATTTCCATAGGTTGCCACAATGCAGAGTTGGCTTTTCCTCTGCAAAGCATTCAGACGAAACTGTGCTCTAGCATCTGAAATTTGCACAGTTCTGGAAGGGGTTGAGCAGGGTCGTTGTTACCATTCCCAGTCGCATGTAAAAGACTTTTCTGAATATCTGAAAAGCATCAACACCAAAACTGTCTACAGCATGACCTGAGTTGGTCAGGAATCCCATCCACCCCCATCAGCTTCCTCTATTGACACTGTTCCCTATGTTCCCTATGGGGAACAATCGGCACATTGGGGCAGACATAGGTTCTCATTTTCAAATGAGCTTAACTTACCCACCCTTAAACCCAGATCTGATTTTCAAAGTGTTTACCTTTCAGCTCATTCTGGACCACAATTAGATTTCCCAAACAGCCCCTAGGCAAGGTGCCACATTCTTCTAATACCTGGCCTAGGGCACAGACAGGTAAGAGGAGGGAAGTGTCATTAGCAGACAAAAAAAAGAAGGTGCAAAGGAACGAGCTGATGCTTCCCAGGTACTGCTCCCTAGTTTTACACCTCTTTAGCTTACTATCTTCCAGACAACAGCAGTCTTCAGAGGTAGGCACCTGTTTTAACTTGCCCCTGCATGCTCACTTCTCAAGCTGGCCCAAACAGCTGAAGCTAAAACATTCCAGCTGTGAAGGGAAGCTTGACTCAAGAGCAAAGCCATGTTATGTGATCCTCAGTCTAAAGACTCTACACTGTACAAAGTCTAGAGCTGAAATGTGCTTGACTGGTCACAGTTAGAGATAGATTGAGGGTGGAGAATCACAAGGAAAGATGAACTGAGCAGCAATTTATTTTTCTTCCCCAACCTTTAGCTAGATTGTAGGAATGCTCAGGACAGACATATGGTATCTACCATGTCAAAACAGAGCAAAGAATGACAGCTATATGATTTGACCTTGTTAATTCAGCTACGTAGTAAAGCGTGTAAGTCAACAGCAGCTGTTGATGAGTCTGCATCAGTACACCTGCTCAATAACCAAGCACTGCTAACAGGACATTTTTTTGCAGCTGTGACTTTAAAGCCACTTCTGGTCTAGAAACAGTACAGCAAAATTCCCATGACATTCCAGCGAAGAGAACTGCTTAGGAAAGCAGTTTATATGGGGGGGGGGGAAACAAGCAGGCTCTTTTGTAGGCATTGGCATACTGATTGAAGTGCCATGTATCTTGCCTTAGGGTGCTCATTGTAGCTGCCAATTTGTTGGGAGAGACAAAAGGCAGAGAGAGCATGTGTGGAAAAGTGCACAGCAAAAGGCTTGGATGGAAATGGCCCTTTCTAATGACTGTTACAAAGGTACATCAGCAATCCCTCTTCATCTCATGGAGATGCCCCCCTCAACATCCACCTCAAGGTGGTGAACACCCAGGTTACACATCACAAATGCCGCTTGCTCCAGAACTTTTTTCACATTGATATTCCAAAAACTGTAGCATGTGTGCACACTTCTCAGGACAATAATTCAGCCTTTTCCAATAATTTCAAACGTCCCATGTCAGGTCGGGCTAGAGCCAGATACTTTCAAGCTCTGGATAATAACCTCTTCCCTAGAAGTATGCTGGGCCCATGGAGGGAGAGCCAAGAGTCAGGGTGAGCTTGGGAGCTCATGGCTGCAGGCTCCCTCCAATCTAAGGTGTCTTCAGGTAGGTGTGAGCAGCAGTTCTATCTCTTGTTTTGTTAAGGAGAGTAAAGGAATACGATTCAGGCCTTTTTATGTGGCAGACGAGACCTGGAATATCACTGTGACCTCTGAGACTGGCACACTGAAACTGCAATACCTTGGTTGTAAAGTCTCCTGACCTCTCAGTGTGTTCCTGGCCCACCTTTGCACTCTCTCTGATATCAGGCTGAAGGGTGCCTGCAGCCTGTGGAGAGAAGAGGGGAGACAAGGACCCCCATGTCCCTTTGCAGCAGCCAGTCCACTGCCAGCAGCTGCCTGAGCTCCTCCACTGGATCGCACATGGAAACTTTTCAGTACAACAAGAAGCAACATGGGCCGGAGAACTGAAATCAGCAGCGTCCATCGGAGCCTAATGAGTGCCAGGGGCTACAGAAAAGCTGTTCCAAGTGACAGGAGGTGTAACGGTAAAAAAGCATCCAGCAGCATCAGTGAAGGGACAGAAGAGCCTCTTTGATTTAGATTCAGCTAAAAGCCCAAGCAGTGTCATGCCAGCAGCCAAGCTACTGAGCTATGCTGCAGCTTTCAGCTGCCATGTCCTAGCAGAACTCAGGTTCCCTCTTCATGACACTGTCACCTTCCAGCTATCTCACTACCTTGTACCAATAAAGTTAGTTGTCTTACATAGATTTTAATCTTGTGGGAAAATAGCTGTCTAGTATTATTCCAGCATTCAGTATTGCTCAGCTCTGGAAACTAACTCTAAAATTGGGCTCCTGGGAAACTCCCTTTGTCTTTTGCTAATCAGATGAGGAAGGCAGATTGGTTGTGCTACACCCAAAGGACATTTCAAGAGCTATTCAGCGTTGCATAGGTTTCTCACAGCAGATTTATACCCCTAGTGTTACTTACTGAGCTAGTGTTATTTCAGCTAAAGCTACTTTACAGCGCTAAAACTAGCACTGTAAATACTATTGATCTTGGCCCCTGCTCTGAAAAAAAACAACCCAAAACAAACAGTTCTGCTGAATGTTGTGAGCATTTATTTCTCGCTACACTCCAGGGAAATGCTTTAAGAACATATAGCTTAGTACTAGCAATACTGACCTTTTTCTCTAAGCCTCAGCAGTTCCTTAGTCAGGTGGTAGCAGAGAAGTCTGTTGTTGCAGTTACTGCCCTGAAATTAAGGGCTAAAACAACAAGGAGAATTCACACGAGGCAACTTGGCTCTTGAGCTGCGTCAAAGCCAGCAGCTTTGATGCTTGTGCTTTCACAGGACTGACTAAACAGATCGATTAGATCTGCATCAGCCATTTTGCAAGTCATAATTGGAAAATAATATTTTCACAGGATTAGAGCTTCATGCTTTGAAAATAAGCAGCTTGGCTTTGGGTAAAATTTTCCAAGGCACCTATGTGATGCAGACAGCAGAACCCCATTTCAGCATGGGTCATCAGATCCGTGGCAGCTTACCTGGTCTCTGAAGGGTGATAGTGGCAGCAGAGAAAAGCTAGCTTGGGTTTACCTCATGCTGCCCCTCTGAACCTGTTTGCTGGCAGTTTTCTGCTGCAGTGGCTTTTGCAGGGTGTATCTCCTCCTCTGTCTCTTTACCTATGGTAAAGTGAGGCTGTTTGGCAAAGGCCACAAACACAGCCCCATGTACATGTTTGTCTGCTGGCTCCAAGTATGTGCCTGTGGATTCACATCAGATGAGGACAGCCCGACCAGGACTGGCTGTCTGGCTCACATCAGGGAAGGATTTGTGTGAAGGCAGGAGAGCAAGCACCTGGGAGATGTGGCAAAACCACAGCCTCCTTTGCCCAGCTCTGGTCCCAGTGAAAGGGGGCACAAGCAGGGTCCATTCCAGCCCATTGGCCTGTCGAGGGGCTGCCTGTTGCTGCAGGACTCAGCATGGAACAGAGAAAGCAGAGCTCACACACCACAGGCACACTGCACAAGGCAAGGGGCTCCTGCTTTCTGCACAAGCTCCTGAGGTGTTACATTCCCATCCCCTCTCAGGGCCTCCCAGCAACCATCCTCCTCCTCTCTCTGCACCAGGATTTTCCCCAGAGATGGCACCTCACAACTCAAGCTGGTCCAGTAATACTTTCCTAAGTGCTCCCATGCCACTGTTGGGTCAGGCAGCCTTTTCCAAGTTATCCCTCCCTCCCCCAAAGTTGATCTCATATATAAGTCACCTCACAGGCATCTTCTGTCCCCTCCCAAATGATACATCAGGCTCCCCTATCATCACCCAGCACCTGTGTGTCCAGGTGAACGCAGGCAGCACAACCCTTGATGCCTTGTTCCACATGCCAGCAGAGAGCCAGGATTGCTGGGAGCTCCCAGATGCTCAGAGGGGGTCCCAAGTAGGGATAGGGCAGCAGCATCCACATTGCAGCCACATCAGGAGAGGTCACGCTGCACAGGACGGAAAGGCAGACTCCAAAGGAGCAAGTTGCATGTTTAATGTGTGAATACTGGGGCAGCCTGTGTCTGCTGCCCAGCCTGCCGGGGCTCACAGGAGGGGAGCCTGCGCCCACCACCTCACTGAAGCAACTCTCCTGCTTCTGGAGCACAGAGGTCCCTCGCCACCCTGTGCTGGGCCACACGACGTGCTCTGCCGACCCCTTGGTGCCCATCCCGACCATCATGTTGTCGGCGGGGTCCTCGTGGGAAACACTGCCCTGGACTGCGCCCGGCTCAACTTGTGCCAAGGGTTTGCAGCTCCGCCTTGGGGGAGTCCTGCCAGCTGAAGGCCACCGGAGGGAGCTCCAGCAAAGCAAACCAGGGCACCCGGTCATCCCCTTGGGAGCCAGGGATTATTTCCGGGGAGGGGGCTCTTGGCAAGCACACCGAAGGCAGCCCGTCTGCTGTCGGAGGTGCCTATTACTGCTTGTCAGTGCGCTGCTTTACTAGACCGCAGGGCAAAGAGATACTGAAAGCTCTAGAGCACCCATTGAGTGCATGTGCCACAGGGTAGCCTGTTCCCCTGCACTTCCTACCCACTCTGGCCTAAAAGAACTCCCGTGGGGTTTGGTGGGAGGTTTGTCTGACACAGTGAAGCAGCAGGAAGCTTGTTGTAGGTGTGTTATGCCTTGCTTTTCTGCAGGCTGTTATGACTGGGCTCCTTTCCTAAACTAAATGTCTTCTATAAATGTGTTTTGGGATAAATCTGGCATGCTCCTTTCTTTGGGAACATGGCATTGTGAGCAGAGTTAACTGCAGGCAGCAAACGGAATGTGCAGGAGGCTGTCCCCCCCACCCACCTACAACAGCTTGCTCTGATACTCCTGCTGTAGTTCACTGGCAAAAATACATGCTATATTTAGGTCTAATATTTGGTGATAAAAAAGCCCCACTGTGAGGGTACAGTCCTATGATAGGCTTGAGCTGAACAACTTTGCTGCTACAGAAAAGGAAAGGCCTTACACTTTGTCTTTCTCTTTCTCCCCTATCCTTCCTGCTTTCCCTCCCCCCTGCCACTTTGTGCTCCATCTGTGCAACAAAGCTTATTTTCCCTTGCAAATTCTGACTGCAAGATAAAATTATTCAGCTTATTAACCCAGCCATTAGAGCAAGTTCAATCTGCTTACCATGCAGTCAGGCAAGTATGAGAGATGGAACAAAGTAAGCACTGGGAGGGGTGAAAGGATCCCTACCCCTTACACTGTGGCTGAGCTAATGTTAGCTATTCTCCTGTTGTTTCAGAAAATCATAATCAAATGAAGCCAGCTGGAGCCATGCTGAAAACAAACAGAATGATGCAATGGAGAGAGCAGATCTGCAAGCGAAGGACAGCATATGCAAAGAATTTGCACGGGTGCAAGGGGCACTAGACAAGTCCTGTGTTTATTACAATAAAGGGTACTAAATTGATGAACCACTAAAGGCTCAGGAGGTCCCTTGAGCTGTAAAATGTTGGAGGCTGGGAGCAGACCTGGGAGGACTGGGTAGCTCATGTATGCATACCCTGCTCTTCCTCTCTCAGAGATGCGCCTTTTCTTTCACCAAGCACACACACTCACTAGTGCTCTGCTGTCTCCTACCAGAAGGCAGCACGGCCTCCTCGGACAGGGGGGGGATTCTCTGTATACTGACCCATCCCTCCTGATAACCATGCAGCCACCAGCCTGGGCTCCACCACAGCACTGCAGCAGCTGCTGGCAGGAGGACCTGCAGATGTTTCGCTGCTGGCACCTTTGTGCCACACTCACCCACACTGAGCTGGAAGCAGCCTCTGAACGTGTATGAATCAGTCACCGTGGCCTTATCAGCAACCTTCTGCTGCACACCCAGTGCCTCACCTCAAGGGATTGCTTACAACAGCCAGGCAGCTGGGAGGGCCCCAGCGCTCCACCCAAGGCCAGATAGACAACCGCCATGATGAGCTCCCTACTACAGGACACAGCAGTGTGATTAGAGGGGCTTCCTCCAAATTTGCCAAGGTTTCCACCAAACTCTGCTTTTGCTGCCTTGCTGTCCTCTCCATCCTCTGACTGCTGCCAAGTACCTGGGGGCAGCAAGCAAGCAATACCTGGGTAGGTTTTCCAAGAGTACTCAGAAGGGTCAAAAAGATCAGCTTCTAAAAAATGCTCCATCCAACCTGCCCAGATCAACAGAGAGAGGAATTTCCCTCAAAGGAGCAGCTGGATTTGCTTGTCAGGTGGACTTCACTTTCCAGTAATCCTTCTGCCCCTTGGGCATGTGACAGGGGTGAGGTGGATCAGGAACAGCCCCTGGGGCAGCACTTTGCAAGGCTGAGAAAGGAGGTCTGAGATAGGAGAGACAAGATTATGCTCACAGGGGCAGACACTGAAAGTGGAAGGGGGTTTCTCCTTTTCTGGGGAACAACAGGAATGCCTTCCACCCTTATGGCCACAGCACAAGTTGTCCGCATTTGGGGAAAGCACAAGGCTCGGCACAGCCAGAGGGCAATGGATGAGGCTCTCCCTGGAAAAACCACCTTCCTGGTGTTGGAGCTGTCCTGCCCAGCTGGTATCACTACTGTCTCAATATTGACTTGTCTTCAGGGTCAGGCTAGAATGTGCTGAAAAGATCTCAAATCCTTGCCTAGCAAGGTGGGGCTAGAGGGCTCTGGGAAAAGACAACACGGACAAACCAAGTGATCTGCACCTCTACAAGGCCTGTGTAAACAACGGGGTGCAAAAAATAAAGCCTCAAAAAGTGGTTCTGGAGGAGCCAGAAGTGAGGCTGCAGCCTTGGGCACAAGATGTACTTGTGCATTGAGGTCTCCCTCTTGGCATGAATGAGAAGAGGCTACAAACACACCAGTGCTCACTCCTGTGTGCAGAATGGTCTCCTTCTGCCCCCCAGTCTGTGGGGCCAGGTCTGTGCCCCTTGCTGGGGTGCTTCACCCTGACTGCTAGCTAAGAGGTCCTGCTGCTTCCAGCAAGTGCAGCATCAATGTGGAGAGGTGCCTTCACAATGCTGTTTGGAGGTGGAGGGGCTGAATGTAAGACCCCCCCCTCCCTGTGACCTGGTGAACTGAATCTCCAAAGCTGTTCCTGAATTCTTATACTGACTCCAAACACCTCCTGTCCATCTTGCTATGGGGAAAATCTCTGATTTCTGTAACTCCTCTGAAAAGGGAGCAGGACAGCATTTTTGTCCAGCTTGTAAGCTCCTCTGCGCACGGAGAGAGGGCCCTTTATAGAAAGGAGCCAGCATAATGAGGGTCTTGACTCCAGACTCCACAGCAGCTTGCTGGACCTATGTGCTAAACACAACATCAAATAACGTGTTGAACACAGAAGTCCTGCAGCTTTATTAATGTTCCTATTTTTCAATTGTAAGGCACTCTCTAATAGCAATAGTTAACAAATTAGCAGTGCTCCCAGTCAGGGGCTGGGCCTTGAAAACTCTCCAAAGAAGTTTCCATAGCATACCCAAATCTTTCAGCCATGCCCTGCATTCTTCATTACTTCTGTACTACTGTTCTTTGACTCTGCATTTCCTCTCCTCTTCCTTGCTGTTCATTCTACCGCACTGATTGCCCCTCACACCCGACTAGTTAAATTTACCTTCACCCACAGCACCAAAGCAGAGTCCTCCAGAGTGATTAACACCCAACTGTGAGTGACCTGGAGGCATCAGGGAGGCCCATGGGCGCGGTGGCCGGGTCCTTCAAGCCTGTGCATGACACCCAGATGAAACAAAGCCACAGCCACTTTGCACCAGACAGGCTCCTCCCCCAGACCCATATGGGGAACACAGCTATGAAGACCTCACCCTTCTCTTTGTTGGGCTGTGTAGCATGTACTGGGATTGCTATAATTAAGGATCATTGATAAGATCTGCTTAAATAACCACAGTGATTAGTGATGTATAGGCATGGAACTGGATTAGATACTATTACTCTGCTCTAATGTACAGGAGTAGCTTTCTCTGATTATTTTTCTGACGTTACATCTTAAATTCGTTCTCTTTCCTCATGCTTGTGCCTTGTCCCAACTGGTGTCAGGCAGAGAGCTGGTAAAATTGTTCAAAGGGCTTGCTGGCTGTAGGTTACTAATTACCCCTACTCATATGCTGTTAGCAAAATCCCTTTAACCTGAGAAACCAAGTCCTGTGCACTGGCTTGGAATTCCAGGTACTTCTTTCATTAACACACTTCTGGGCACCAGCAACAATACAGTGGCATTTTCCAGTGAATGGATTAAGTACTTCACGCGCTGACCCCCAGGATGTGTTTCTGTGTTTGGTTTAATCTCTTCTTTTTTTTCTTTCTATATCCAAGCATTGGTGCCTTTTGTTTCACAACCATTTCTTCCCCTTTCCTTCTTGTTCTGCCTGTCTTGAAACTGGCTGCTTCCCTACCCCCTTATTTTTTCTGTCAGTTATCTCCAAACCAAATCTGGGTGGCACCATTTTCTCCTCCCCATGTTTTAACTGATACCCAGGTGAAGACAATGGGCTTAAAAAAGCAGACCAAAACACAGGAGGGTTTGTGGTAGCATTTAAACTGATAGATATAAACAGGTTGGGGCAGAGGAGTAACCTGCAATAAGTCACTAACCTGAACACCACCATAGCAACAGAATATGGGTATAGCCCAGGAACACATATAGACTATATTTCTCTCTCCTGAGTCCTGCAAATCTCCTCATCTAGATTTGGGCAAATAAAATATGCAGTAATGAGTAGTTACATGGAACTCTGTGTTGGATTCCTATTTTTCTCTGGATACCTCCTCCTTCAAGTTTCCTTTACTTCACTGGCTCCTGCCTTCACTTCCATCTTTCCAGCTGTGCTGTCAACGTCAATTTCAAATTATTTTCTTTCTTCTCCCTGTTCTTCTCACATGCCCTAGTTTCTGCCCCATGTCCCCTTATTTCTTCTAAGCTTGGCCCATATGCAAGGTGGAGTCACTCCAGGAAGCTGAGGAGGAGCCTTTTATCCTCAATGTGACATGTCCACATGATGTTGCCTCCAGTGCCCAACAGGCTCTGTGTACACCGCTGCCCCTCCATTAAGCAGATGCACTGCAGCATCTCTTTCTTTCAACAATTGTTCGGCTACATTGGGACACGGGGAAGATATTACACTTCTCAGATGATCAGTCACATTACTGCTAACACCTCTGATGCTTTTGATGTGTCACGGTGATGGTCTCATTGTTGGCATGTGCACAGCCAGGCTGAGCACAGGAGGGAAAGGGGATGCAGAAAGCGGAAGAGGGTTATAAAGTTCTGGTGGAGATGAACTCCGCTGCCCCCAGTGTAAAGGGCAACCCCTGGTACAGAGACCCTAGTACAGGGTCTTTAGAAGATAGGGAGAAATCAGCACATTTCAAACAGTGAAAACCAATTTTAATTCCTCAGGATAGACTTATTTCAGCATAGTGTAGCTGAAGGCTTTTAAAAAAACCCAATAAAGTGAAAATCAGTGCAAGTTTGTTCTGCTTGTTATGTAAAGCATATGCTCTGCAAACATACACTACAGGCTGATGAATGAAAATCACCAGGAACTCGTACTTTGCCAGAGCTCACTGCAGGCCTCTGCAGTTGTAATTCCCTGGATGACTGGGACTAGCTCAAGACTCACAGCAGGTTCCCACCAGATGACTGAGCTGATCTAGCAGCAGGCTGCTGTTGAAAGGGATTGCCCTGCACCTTCACCACCCTTGCTCCAAGCTACAGCTGCAGCAGGCCTGATCTTCCCTCATGCTAGCTCTGACACTGACCTGCTCAGTGAGCCAGTTCAGCTCACTACATGAGCAGGAAATCACCCTTTTATTTGCAGGGTTTGGCTTCTGCTGGTTTACTGAGTTTAAACTGCAGTGGTAAGCTGAGGTGGGGGGCACACCAACAGCAGAGCAACAGAGGCAAAAAAGCATATCCTCTTAACAGACAAATCTTACAGGGCACATACACTGCAAGACAAAGCTAAACAGCAGTACTTGTCCTCTGGTAACAAGATCTTCTGAATCTGACAGAAACCTCTGCTTCTAACACCTGGGTCACAATTGTGAATTTGGAAGGAGTCAGGGACTGCAGGAGGAAGAAGTGAAGTTAACCTGTCTGTATGTGGCAGAAGTCCTAGCAGAAACTTTTTGTCATTTCAGTAAGGAGCAGTGCAGAGGTGGCGAGCTTTACATCCCAAAAGAGTACGTACAGAAAGAATGTAGCAGGAAATACAGCAGTTACAGGAGGACTGTTCTTGTCTGTGATGGATCACATTGTCTCTCTGTCAGCTCAACCCAACTGAGGAACTCGAGGGAGTGCCATAGAAAGCAATCAGACTGACTTCTTTGGGTGCAACTATTGTCAAAGTAGTGAAACGTTACTAAGATTGCTGTTCCAGTCCTAAAGCAGATGCACTTAAAAAATCATTTGGAATCAGACAGGAAAATAAACATTCAGCTTGCTTCCTCAGAACTGGACTTGGTGTTAAGTTTCAACTTTACTGTGTTAGGGCACAACACAGCGAGCACTTGTGATTGTACAAAATCCTATGGACTCCAACTGTGTCTGTGAACACTACGTGAAGTAAAGCATATTTGTAAATGTTTCAGAGAATTCCAGAATATTGAAGAGATGAATTTTGCTTGCAGTACACTGAGTGGTCAGTCTTGTTTTCTTCATCAACAAAATGAGTAAGTCCACATTGCTACCATGATTCTCAGACTGGCACAACACTTTTGTTGCAAAAGCTGATCAGGCTGTGTATGGTATCAGTCTTCCAAATGCATTATTGTTCAATTTCAAAAAATTCAATTTGCTTGGATCAAATTTGCAGCTTTTGGTCCATAATTCCATGTAGCTTCCCAAAACAATCATAAAAAATTTGGTCCTACCTCTACTCTGCTTTTAATTGCAATGCATGTTTTGCTTTGCAGCTTATCCGGCTTTTATTTAAACTCCTCAGAACCTGCACCTTCCTGCCTTTGAACAATTACTTTATTCCAGCACTTGAAGTCATGATGACAAAGGTCTAATTTGGATTTCTTGTCAGTGCCCTTTGTACCAATGGCTAATTGCAGGAAGACAATGTATGTTCTAAGCAGGATCCTTATCTTCTCTAGAGTCATATAAAGTTCTTTTAATGCTGCTCCCCAGCAAGTCATAGAATCACAGAATCAACCAGGTTGGAAAAGACCTTTAAGCTCATCCAGTCCAGTCCTTACCCTAGCACTGCCAAGGCCACCACTAACTCATGGCACTGAGGGCCTTGTCTACATGGTGTGTGAACACTTCCAGGGATGCTGACTCCCGCATTGCCCTGTGCAGCCTGTTGCAACGCATGAGCACCCTTTGGGGAAGGAATTGTTCCTCATCTCCATCTAAATCTCCCCTGGTGCAGCTTGAGGCTGTTTCCTCTTGTCCTGTCACTTGTATGGGAGCAGAGACCAGCCTCCTGGCTCCATCCTCCTCTCAGGCAGCTGTAGGGAGCGATAAGGTCCCCCCTGAGCCTTCTCTTCTCCAGGCTAAACCCCCCAGGTCCCTCAGCCGTTCCCCATCACACTGTGCTCCAGGCCCCACACCAACTCCGTTGCCCTTCTCGGCCCCTGCTTCAGCACCTCAGTGTCTCTCTTGTAGTGAGGTGCCCAGAACTGAGCACAGGATTCAAGGTGTAGCCTCAGCAGTGCCCAGTGCAGGGGGCCAGTCAGTGCCCTGGCTCTGGTGCCACACTGGTACAGATACAGGCCAGGATGCTGCTGGCTTCCTGGCTGCCTGGGCACAAGCTGCTCATGTTCAGCTCCATTGATCAGCACCCCCAGCTCTTTTCCCATGGGCAGCTTCCAGCTGCTATTCCCCAAGCCTGGAGCCTTGCAAGGGGTTGTTGTGGCCCAAGTACAGGACCCAGCACTTTGCCTTGTTGAAACTCAACCCACTGGCCACAGCTCATGGGTCCAGCCTGTCCAGATACCTCTGCAGAGCTTCCTACCATCCAACAGATAAACACTCCCACTCGACCTGGTGTCATCTGCAAATTTACACATCCGGGTATGGAGCAGTACAGACCAGTTTGCACCAGCACAGAGCAATATAGGCCACTAGGGCCCCAGGTGCGGCTGGGGTTTCACTATCCCAGTGCTCCAAGTCCCACTTGCAGCCGTGCTCAACTCCCAATCCCTCCAGTGCTCCCACTACCTGCTGCAGGTGCTCCCAGTCCCTCTCAGTTCCTGCCGCAGTACTTTGGTCATGTATCATTTCAGTAGTTTTTTTTCAGACTGCCATTTTTTGATCTGTGAGGCCCTTTAGCCATGTGCTCCAGTACTCATCAGAGGCTTCCTTTTACAAGGGCATGCAGTGACAGGACAATGGGGAGTGTTTTTGAACTCAAAGGGGTAGGTTTAGATTAGACTTCAGAAAGTTGTTCCCTGTGAGGGTGGTGAGGCACTGCCAGAGAAGCTGTGGCTGCTCCATCCCTGGCAGTGCTCTAGGCCAGGGCTGGGTGGGGATTGGAGCAACCTGGTCTAGTGGAAGGTGTCCTTGCCCATGGTAGAAAGGGGCTGGGACCAGGTGAGTTTTAAGGTCCCTTACAAGACAGACCATTCAAAGATTCTCAATTTTCCTGACCCACTATCTAAGCTATCTTTCTTCTGCTCTGAGCTTCCTTGGGCAACACTTGCTTCAGACGTTTGGGTACAACACCCTGACAGCCACACAGCACAGCACAACGCACGTAATGATTAAATCCAGGCACACCATGCGGACATGGCACCACACAGTACCCCTCAATAACAACCGCTAGCTAACCCACAGAGCGACCAGAATGTGTGTTGCGACTGACTGCAGCACTCCGACGAGGCACAGGCCCGTCTCTAAGCACAAACAAGAAGCGCCCAGCTGCCCGCTGCACCACCTCCCGTGCTTCTGCGGTGGAAGCGCCGCTTCCCGCCGCTGCTCGGGCGGAACGAGACGGCCCCCCCGGGTCGCCTCCATGGGTACCGCACCCCCCGGCATGCGGGGCAAAGGCAGCGCGTGGAGCGAACAGCGCCCTCGAGGGGGGGAGAAACCCGCGGTATGCGCCGCACCCCCCTCCAACTGGGCCCTGGCGGCGCCCCGCGCATGCGCAAAGCGCCGTGCCCGCCCGCCCCGCGCCGTTGAAGTGTTTCCGGCGCGGCGCCTGTGACGTCCGCGATCGGCGCCGGGCTGTCCGGCGGGCGGTGGGAGATGGCGGAGTATCTGGCCTCCATCTTCGGCACCGAGAAGGACAAGTGAGTGGCCCATCCCTTCCACCCGCGTTGTTCCCGCCGCTCCGGGAGCCCCGCGGGGGAGCTCGAGGGAGGCCGGAGGCTGATAGCGGGTTCCGCGGGGACGCGCGGCGCCGGCCTGGGCGGCCTGTTCCCATCGTGGTGGTCAGCCCTTCCCGCTTCCCCTTCTCTCCCGCCTCGGGGCCCTGCGGTACCCCCTCCGCCGGGGCGCGCGCCCGCGGGGTCCTTTCCCCCGCTCCCT